>QODF01000041.1:3406435-3522579 GCA_024372805.1 Oostethus manadensis
TTGTTTGTCTATATGTGCCCTGCGATTGACTGGCGACCAGTCCAGGGTGTACCCCGCCTCTCGCCCAAAGCCAGCTGGGATAGGCTCCAGCATCCCCGTGACCCTAATGAGGATAAGCGGTACAGAAAATGAATGAATGAACGCTTCTGTAATCATTTGCGGCTCCCAGGCATTTTTTTTACTGAAAGAGGAGACAAAATGGCTCTTTTGATGATAAAGGTTGCCGACTCCAGGTCTAGTAGCTTCTCACAGAGGCCTTCACGATAAGAGTTGCACAACTACATACAACATATAAATCCAGTGTTTTAAAAATCACAATTATTAAAATTTGCTGATCTGGTAAACCTTCAAACCGCTAAAATGATGCATAAAGCAAACAACAACCAGTAACCAAAGAAGACAATTTTTCTCAACAAGAGAGGAGAAATATGACCTTAGGAATAAACTAAACTTAAAACCCAAATATGCAAGAACAACACTAAAAACTTTTAGTACTTCGGTATGTGGAATCAAACAGTGGAATGGATTAAGTAAAGAAGTAAAACAATGCTCTACAATGAGTGACTAAAAGAAACATTAAAAACAGTTGATGTTTACAAAATACAAGGAAGAAGAGTTGTGAAATATTGTTCACATCTAAGACCATACTACTTAATTCCTTGGAGATTACATTTTCTGTCTGTTGACTATCAATGCTATGTTTGGTACTATCACCTTATACTTGTACTAGGAACTTTACATCCTAGTGAGAATAGTACTACAACAATGTTTTGTTATAATTGTTTATATACCACTCAGCAATATTATTATGTGTTATGATTATTATTCATCAAGACTGCAATATAAGTTATTTGCGATGGTAAAGACATTGACTACTATTCAACACACTGTCACATGACCTTACTTAGGCATTTTAAACGTACTACCTGCACGAAGTCTACAAATGTATTGAAATAGGGGAGACCTGATGGGGGTAGCGTTAAAAAAGCTTTGCTTCTTCCTACTCCTTTTGCACATGTGAAACTGTCGATTGTATTAAGTGATGTGTTCCAATGTCATTTACATGCATGTTCAAATAAAATTAAACCATTACCATTACCAACTAATACATATGACTGATGGAAAAATCCTGGGAGAAGAGGCAGACACATAATGAATGTATTGTTCTCACTAAGTGGTGAACCTAATATAATGCTTTTATTTCTTAATACAAATTGAAAACCTGTCCAATTGTAGCCTTTACAGGATTAAAAGGCTTAACGGGCCAGATACGGCCCACGAGCCATAGTTTGCTCCGTTCTGGTATAACTACTAGTGTTATCACTTATTCCTCAAAGTAAAATTAACAACTAACTTTACTTTATTAACTCTCCACACATTTCTAATCAAACCTATTTGCATAAAACAACACACACACACCTGCAGTACGTGTTCACACACAGCACGTTTGCAATTTGTGTCAGTCATTTCTCAAAGAAAGAGTCTTCTCAACTAACTCACTGAACTCTTGACACATTTCTAATCAAGCCTGTCTGCATAAAACAACACACTCGACAAACTCCCTCAAACATATGCGTCTGCACACGGCACATCTGCAATTTCAAGGTGGAAATGAAGGGAGCTGGAGGCAAGGGGGCTGTTGGAGGGAGGGCTGAGCACATTCAATCAGCCTCTGGCAGCTCTTCAGCCTCACCTATCGCCGTTGCATCACATCCCCAAATTTGCTCTGAGGTGCACCTCCAACACATTGCTGACACATCAAAGAGCTGCAGCACTTCCACAGCACCAGTTGGAGCCTCACAGCCACAATATGCAGCTGCCATGACAAACATGCGCAGGTGAGGACAGGCATGACTAAAGCCTTGAGCGGACGTATTAAAAAATGGATACTCCATTTCCCACTTCGATGAGTTGAAGTAATTTGGGCAGCCTTTAGGCAGAGCTGGTTCTTCAAGGAATGGTTAACCTTGAAGGTTAAGGAGAGATGATCTGGATCAGAGGCTAGGCACGACGGGCGAGAGATGATATATTAAAGAGCAACAACCTTTGCAGGTAAAACTTTGATAACTTAACTTTGATTTACAAGTCACCATTTGTTTGGAAAGGTTAATACTCACGCAAATCTTGGCAGACCGTAAGTATATGAGGTATGTCTTGACACCGCCTCCAGGTTTTTTTGGATGGAGGCAATACAGTTTTTCTCTTGAGAGATGTAGGAGGTACAGCTATATTTACAAGAGCAGCATTAAATGATGAATTAAAATTAAAACAGTGAGCTCATTGTTTGCCTAAGGGATAGCCTGCGTGCTTCTAGGATGTCTACCCCCCACTCTCTGCACCTCCACTAATGGACAAACTAGCTAGAGATCTGCATTCAATTCCCACCTTATGTATTTCTTTCTGGAGGGCTCCCTAATTAAGAATTTAATTATAGCTGAAAGCAAAACATATAGGCAACAAATCCACAACTCATGTTTTAAACATATTTGTTGTCCTCATCCCTCTACCAGTGGCTCTGAATGAGTGAAAGTTTTGAGGTGAACTGAAGGTAAGACATGCAAAAAGATGGTAATCAGAAAGGCCTACACCAGAGAATTCACGGGAGTAAGCATACACTGCATTCATGATCAAAGAGAGCTTAAAATAATATTCAACATTATTCCTGATATTGAATTGCTACAAGAGTGCCTAAAGCACCCCTGAAAAGAATTACAATTGGATGGTATTAGCCTATGTAAAAAAACAACCTAAGTAGTGCTTCAGTTTTTACTTCTGCAATGATGGTCTTCTTTAGCACCTTTATTACTGTATCACCACCTGTTCTTTATGGGTACCCTTCATCCTCTTCATCATGCAGGCCTTCTCATCTCGTCTCTCTGGACCTACCCTCCAGCAGCTATTTGTCACAATACCATGACCTCCAATTGTTTTTTGCTGGGAATTGGGTGCTCAAAACCAGCTCTGATTGGAAAGCTCTGGAACAAAGGGGGTGTTATCAAGGTGAGTAATAGCTGCACTCGGATTCTGTGGTCATATAATCTCTCTTAGCAATCAATAAGGCAATAGAACTAGTGAGAGATCTTCAAGTGTTGCTATACAAGCCCTGACATTGAGGTGATGGGGTTTTGGAGTTATTATTAAATGTATTTCTAGATAACTCACACCTGCATACTATACTGACACGAGTATGTCTGACATACAGCTGGTCTTTAGAAAATATGTAGTTCATGTCCCCTTTACAGGTATAACTGGTTTCCTTCTTCTGGGAAGACTCTTGAGGTTTAGTGTCCAGAGCAACATTTGTTCGGTCACTGATGTTGAACCCGAGAGGGGGCCTTCCGGGTTACCTTCTCTCATTTGGGTTTATGTGGTTAAACTCTGGGCTCTCAAGTTCTTTCACACCAGATTCATCCAAGCACGCCTTTATGGACCTTGCTTTGTGCACTGAGGCACAGTGACGTTTGAACATCCTCTTGATTGATTAAATCATTCAGGTGTTCCAATACTTTGGGTCCTCCTTCAAATTTGTCCAGGGGCCAGAAAAAATGGCTTGATGTTATCATTCAAAAAGTCTCTTTCATACAGTGGAAGATCAGTCAAAAATGTATGGAAAAATGTTGTCTTGGTTCGTTTCCTTCCGTCTTGTCTGTATTTGTAACTTATCTTTGTAATTTATCTTTATTACAAAACATTTTAAGCATGTTGGTATGCGTTTTTGCTTTTTTGTGGTGCTGCTGTCTCAATAGCTGTCATTGTCATCAAGTCATCAATCAAAGTAAAAGTGATTTATTCCTTTTATTCATCATTTATATGCATTTCAATTGTTTCCTACATATAAAGTATAATTATAAAACCATTAAAAAAAAGTTGTATCAACATTTGTGTATGTTCTGAACCAATTGGATTTTCATTATTTTTTAGGAGAAAAATTTGAGTTTGAGTCAAACCTTCTGGAACGTATTGATAATGGCAACTGAGGTTCCGCTGTATATAGTTGTGCCGTCTCTTTTCTGACATCCTACCTTACATGGGCTACCTTTTCCAGCAGTAGATCCTTCAGGGGATCATCCTTCACATTCAACTTCTCACATCTCTGTATCTTCAGATTATTTATCTGGGCCAGGATATTCTGGGCTCGGATAGTTTTGTTTTCTTCTGTGGGTTGTTAGCAGCTAGAAGCACTCATTTATTTTAAAGAATCCAACCTCATGCTGCACAGTGTTCAAGCTGAAAGTGTGAGCATGCTCTCTAGTTCTCGGGATGGAGATGTGTGGTCAGGAAGGCTCCAAAATGGAGGCGAAAATGGTCTCATTTATCAAGGTAATTGGTTCCAAACCAATGATAAGTGATAAGCCCGTGATAACTTTTGTAGGTAAAGCATAGAACACCGGTTAACGACTTTCTAATACGTTTTCTAACCATTATTAGAGCCCTCTAAACATGAAATTACACTTTTGTATTAAGCACTATATAGTACACATAAGACATTTTCAACATAAATAAGACATAACATAGACTCCCACGTGCTTTCGGTGGTGGCTGTTGTCTCACCAATGTAACATTACTGACACCTACTGAATACTGTAGAGTGAAATTCTACTGTAATGAAGACGTTGTCAAGGAGAAATTCACAATGCACTTCAACTGCTTTATGCGGTTAAGCCAAGAACACATATGGAGTGACCATTGACACAGGACCTGCTGTTGCCCATAGATCCATCCCCATCCATTTTCTGTGCCACTTATCCTCATTAGGGTCCCAGGGGTATGCTGGAGGCTATCCCTCATATTACACTACAGTACATACTGTATCACATGTTCTGCATACCTTAGATTTGTATTTTTGTTCATCTAGCCATTTTAAAGCTTGAAAATGCTTAATTTAGACCAAGAATATGCACATTTTGCTTAAATACGCATATATTTTTTAACCTATTACCTTTTTACTACTAATAAGCTTTAATCAACCACAAAACAGAGATCATTAATTAAATTATTTTTTGAAAAGCGCAATAGAGCAGTGGTAGGGAACCTATGGCTTGGGAGCTTTTTTGATGACTACATCTGGCTCTGACATGTCTTAACATAATAACGTTCATCAATTTAAATTATTTTTATAGTAAACCAATACAGACATCACAGTCTTAAAAATAATGTATAAAATATACAACTTTTTATGCATTTTAATCCAGCCATCTGTTGTCTACATCAGTGCTGGCGGCCAGAGCCGATGACAACAGTCCCTTTTGGTATTTTCCGGGTCAGACAATGCGGTAGCCTGCTCATGTCACTGAGAGGTCAAAAAGGAAACTTCTCTCTGGTATTCAAATAGTCAGCTAGCTAATTCTGCAGAGCAAAACCATACAGCACAGGAAGTCACATTAATAGTAAGTATTTATATATCATTTTATTTATTATTTATTATTGGTGAGCTTCAGTATAACAATGTTCTCAAGATTAAATGCTGACATATTCTAAAATTGTTGGTTTTGCTGATTAATGCACACATGAAGTTTAATTGAATGTAAATATATATATATACACGGCTCACTGAAATCCATTTTAAAATATGCAGCTTTCATGGCTCTCTAAGCCAAAAACGTTTCCGATCGCTGCGACGAAGTGAGGCCGCAATGTTCGGGACACGATGCAGCGAGTATCAACCAGAAGTGATATGTACAACTCGGAGTACTGCATGAACAAGTACTTCTCCAGTTTGACTGAATGGCTTTGTTATTTGGGTGATGTTTGGTGGGCCAAATGAAATGATTGAGGTCCCTTGTTTTATATAAAGCATGCAACTTTGATGAAAACAGGTACAAGTTTCTGGATATCAGATACTACAAGGTAGAAGCCTCAAGGTACAGTTTACATCGTGGTGTAAACTGTGTCAGTTTCCCATGCAGTATATATTGTAATGGGCTGTATTAAAAACTGTGAATGATTCCAAAAAGATATGCTTTTAATAGAAAGTTAATGTTTTCATCCACTGGTTTGTAATACTTATCCCAAAGAACTGTGTAACGCATTCCTGCCGCCTCCAGGGGTGCTTATGTTGAAAACTGTTGTGGCGGTGTCGTGCTGTAAAGGTAGTAATGTACAAACTGCACAAATAAAACAGAAATGCAGCAAGCCAATATAAACACAGAAGGTCTCAGAGCAACAATGAAAGAAAAAAGCTCCTTTATGTGCGGAAAACACACACACACACGCCTGCCCGCACGCACACAAAATCAAAATGGTTTAATGTACTATAGATGATTTGGCTGAGGAGCGTGGTCTGTGGTTGGCAAGGTTTTCTGCTGTCACCTCACACCTCGCACGTCGTCTGGTATTATTGTGATGTTCTGCTGCCACAAGTGGAAAAAATCCCATGGGCCTGCCGCGTATCATTGTGATTTAATTGGAGAGCCATAGAAGAAAATGAGCCAGATAGGAGAAAAGGCAATTCTTTGCACAATCACAATCTACAGTGCAGTGTGACACTGCTAGAATCTGTGAATCTGAAAAAGATGGAGTGTAACGATACACATTGTCATCGAGAAGAGGCTTGTTCCCAGACCTCAATCATAATAAGTGAATTTCAGCTAAGTTTAATTTCTTATTTACAAAGGGAATATTTTAATAGTTACAGCACAGAAAATCTCTTTACGACCTTCTAAATATGTTTTTTAACATGATTACAGACATGAAATAAAACAGTCATAGTCACTTCCTGTGTCTAACATGTTCTTGGTGACAATTCACATTCAATTCAACTAAAACAAAATTAAAAGAAGAAAGAAACAAAACAAGGGAAAAATAACAGGTATACACTTGATTATATTATTTTTTTTATTCCAAAAATAATATAAAGTTAGAATTACCCCAGCTTTTGCATGTTTGATACAAACAACGCTTTGTCCCATTTTGGTTGACGGTACTTGAACGCACCTTCTACCGTGGTCCAACACTGCACAGATTGACACTACTGTATACTGTATTTGCTTCCCCCTCCCCCCTCATATTTATGCCCAAAATCTGATACTATGTGAGAATGCATAAAGGTAAAATTTGATGACCTTATTGAGTGCTAATGTGCATATCTGTGGCACACAACCTCTCTGAAAAACAAGTCTATGGTCTTACTGGTGAATGCCGGGTCGGTATTCTTCGCTATTCTGTATAACAATGGGTGTATAAACACAAGAATATATGATGAATAACACCTCCCGGGCATCCAGATGACTTGGTTTCACTGAACCAAGTAAGTCAAGGACTTTGACAATGTATGTTAAACGTGTTAGAGGAGTGTTTGTAAATGTTGTATTGGTTGAGGTCCAGTAGTCTACACAGTGGGTGCAGGTGTCTTGAGAAGTGTCCCTGAAATAGTCAGCCAATATATCACTGCCAATGTAAAATTCTCCATTGAACACATTACACAGAAGAAAGAATATTCAGTGTACAATGTGTACAGTCAAACGTCTGTACGCGTTGTACAGACAATTACACAGATGATTATATCCACACAATGTGGCTTTTCACTCCTGCACAGCGGTTCTGGCGAAGGATTTGTAAAGACCCTTCGACATGGCTGGGACACAACGTCCCAGCCTCCCCCTCATTTTGCTTTTTGGGAAACTAACATAGAGGTCGCATCTACACACAAAGAAGACCATCTTCCTCAACTGAAAAACTTTAAATAACTTGAACATTGCATATTTGAAGAATTTGTTGGTAGACCGCAAGGAGAGAATGTCTGTTGTTCTCATAGAATATTAGAAAATGCCAAATATGTCCGGGCTAATGATTAACCTATAATTAACTCAAAAGGTCCTCATGTGTATGGGCACGGTCCTGGTGGACTGGAACTCAGAAAACTCAGAGCAAAGTATGAAAGTCGCATCTATTTTAGGATTGTAATGGAAAGGTTGATATTTGTGTTTTTGTTTTATTCCTTCCTTGGGTCCTGTTTTGCACTCCTATTTTGATAGTCACTTCCTGTTCTGTTCCATTTTGTTTCCCTGCAACTTTACTTTCTATCGCACCTGCTCCTAATTTCTATTTGATTATTTAGTTCAGCTGGGTGCCCTTCGAGGTTGTGGGATCATTTGCGTTGCTTTGCCTTTTTTTCGTGTTTTTGGAGTGTGTTGGCTTGTTTTTAGTTTCTGCCGCTGGATTGCAGCAGCAATTAATAAAATACACTTTTTTCTGACCTGCCACGGCCTCCTACTCTCCGCATCCTCAGGGTTGTCACCACCATGCCGAGGCATAAACGTGACATTTGTGTTAATATTAATTATTTCTCACGGGACGATTTGAGGTTTTTGTATGTTTCACTTTTCCTCGAACATTGTGGAACAGGCTGGTGAGCATTCAACAAAAATATATCAGATAAATATGCATTTTGTGTACAAGAAAAAGTTCTACAGTTTGGCTCAAGACAGGAGCAAAAACAAAAATATTTATTATAATGTTTGCTGAGTATTGTTTGTATTTGTCATTATTAAAACAGTAAAGATAAATGCTTGCATGCAAATTTGCTGTAACAATTGAGATAAACAGTAAATGCACATAAAAGGTAATTCAGCAATAATTCAGAATTGCTCTTTAGGTAGTTCAATGAGTGCCAGTTAATCACACGTGTCTAATTCGCATACGTCAATCTACATCACCTCATTTCATTAATCAGCCGACAGCCAAAAAAGAAAACTCGTGGCATTGGAATGAAACACACATTCCACCAGGGCGTTGAAATAATTGGCAATAAAGTGGCAGTCACAAGTTGCTCAGGATTGACTCTGCTGATAACACAACAGCCTATTAGAGCACGTGACAAGCACTTCTGGAAATGTGGCGTGACAAATTCCCCTAATGATATGACATAGAGTACTTTCTGGTGGGCGCACTTCCATAATGAAGACAATAAAGCGCAATCATCTTCTTCTCCTTGAAATGCTGCATTGTCTTTGGATGTTAAGGTAATCTGTCCCGAAATCAGTAATTAATGGAAAGGTTGCTATGCCCATAATTTAATGTGTTAAACTATTCAAAGCCAAGTCACTCGATTCAATGCCGTGAGAATATTATCAAATGTATTCATTAGTCCTTTTATGAAACGTTGTTAATTGTCTTTTTGTCTTTGTCTTATTTCTATCACAATTCTCTCTTTTTAGACATGTCTTCATCTGTTATCCCAGTACCTGCAGTAAGCCTCCCGATAAATGGCTTTTCTTCGACTTTCCTACAGCCACACTCTTCTCCATTGTAATTCACTTGTATTGTTCTTCCACCTCCTCCTTTTCCTAAACTTTCTTGCTGGGAATTTAAACAAAACACGGATACTTGCAATAAATGAAGCTGACCATCTAATCTTGGTATAGCTTGAAAATGACATCATTGTGAAACATATTGATTTCTGTTCAAAACGAATGCATGCACAGAGGCAGAGCGACATGAATCAGGGCCATGCAGTTTGCAAAGTGAACAGCTTGAGAGACCAGATTTGCTCACACAGTGTAACACCGAGCTCCTGGCTGTAATGAAGACTACAGATGTGTGGAGTGGAGGAGGAGAGGTATGCCAACGGCAATGTAAACAGCCGACGATTAGCTGCCTGGATGATGATTCCTTACTTCTGTTAAGTGCATACACGTGAGGAGGCCAGTATGAGCTTCTGCTGCAGGGGCTCATAAACACGTACTATGCATATATTATTGCATGGAAGAAGAGCTAATGTACAGCTCCTCAAGGAGATCTGCTTCACTTTCAGTCTGCGTATCCAGCACATATTAGAAAGAAAAAAGATTCTCAAGTGCCTGTCATTTAAATATTTTTTGGATCCGCTATCACACAATCTGAGCACAATTTTTACCTGCTCTTTTTTGGAATTTGTCCAGACTTCAAAACACTTTTTCCTGTAGAAAATAAGGAAGTATGAATAATACAGGGTGCAAGCAATTTGAATACATATTTTTTTAAACCATCTTAACTGTTGTACATGTAAATTAATCCATTGTCAGGACCTAAAAACATAAAACTCAGCCTGATTGACTGGTGACTGTCCAGAATGCCGTCCGCCAGGGGTGTCTCGAGACACTCGGTTTACAACACAAGACGGTACACAAGATTGGGTCTACAAAAACGAGACTACATTTTACTTTTACTTAATTTTACTTTTAAGAAAAGTACAATGAAAACATATTTTAAAAGTATAACAATATTTTGCAATCTACTACCGTACTTTCCTGTGCATGCGCTGTTGAAGCCCTTGCTTTTTTCTTAAACTTATGTAGCAGCGTGGCTAATTTATGGCCATGTTCTAACCTTGTGACATTTCCTATACTTAAGAATTATGACTACTCATTTAAATGTGCCGCTCACGAGTAGGTGAGGAAGAAGTAGCTCTTTATTTGGCAGGAAACAATTATGAGCTACAAGGGAACTCACAGTAAGCTCGTCAACCAGTTGGAAATCACAGGAGGTCAATACCTGACAAAACAGTCTCGCGGTGACTCACGGTGTTGGAAAAGAAAAAACACTAAAATCATCACACAGCAATTTATTGGAAGGTAACAAATATACAAGTAGACAATAATAAACAACTGTGTTAACTGCTTCCCAGCATGCATTGCTTTGCTGTGCTAGGAAGCTGGAAGCTGCGCACCCTTTCCCATTTTCTTTTTTCCTCTCTAAATTTAGTGGTTGCGGCTTATTACTGAGCCCCCAAAGGGACATGGAAAAAAACATTTTATGGGTTAAAAAAAAAGAGGGGGTAACTTTTGCGTCCCGCAAAACGGAAAACCTATTACACTTTTGTGTAGCCTGCATAGACTTCCATGTTTATCCGGAGTCTTGCAGTTGGTTCTTGATGAAATCAACCAGGACATGCAAGATACAAATACGCTTTATGACGACAGAGCCCTCGTTCACTGCAGAACTTTTTTAGGTGTCTCTCACTTACATCAAACCCATGTTTACTGCTATGCACTGTTTTAATATCTCTGTACTTCAGGTCCAACTCAGAATAAAATTCAAGAAAAGTTTCCCAGTCCATTGTCGTATCTGTTTTGTTTCTGCTGTAAACACGGAAGTATATGCAGGCTAATAAGTTTGGCATTTCTTCGCAAAACTTGACCTGTCAATTTTTTTTCCTCTATGTTCCTCTAGGGGCGCCATAGCTTATACAGCAGAAATTACCGTAATTCAATTTCAGACTTAACTTCTTCCTGCCTGTTTGGAGGTGAGAGACGGGAAAGCAGACAGGCAGGCATGTGCAATATCTTGGGGGTCGGCAAAATTATGATGTCAATTTTCATTTATTGTTTAATTAATTAATTTATTATTGTCCCAGGCATAACGCCTGCAAGACATTTTTTTTCTGAACAAGAAATCATGTCACATTTAAATCTCTCCAGATCTTGTGACCACCCTGTAGACTTTTGACTCTCACCCAAGGCTTGCTACCTGCAACCTAAACAGAATAAGTGGTAGAAAGTACACTGCCTGGCCAAAAAAAAGGTCGCCACCTGGATTGAACTAAGCAAATAGGTAGGGGGTTGTTGCAGTTGGTCAGGTCTAGGTTCAGCAACACTATGTGCTGAAAGAATGTGGTCAACTGACTTCCTGAATATACTGAATGAGCAGGTTATTCCATCAATGTATTTGTTCTTCCCTGATGGCACGGGCATATTTCAAGATGACAATGCTAGGATTCATCGGGCTCAAATTGTGAAAGAGTGGTTCAGGAAGCAGGAGACATCATTTTCACACATGGAGTCCAGACCTTAAGCCCATTGAGAATCTTTGGAATGTGCTGGGGAAGGCTTTGCACAGCGGTCAGACTCTACCATCATCAATGCAAGAATTCTTGGTGAAAAGTTAATGCAACGCTGGATGCAAATAAATCTTGTGACAGCGAATGCGTGCCTTATTCAACGCTATAGAAAGTCCAACAAAACAATAGAATGTATGGCCTTTTTTTTTTGATGGTGACTTTTTTTGGCCAGGCAGTGTATATGGGTGGATAGATTAACATAAAATACTTAGGGTGTTTTCTACTACAGGATTATGTGTATAAAAACGTGCAAACTTGATAGTCTGCTCAAAACTGATGTGCTAACAGGGCGCACTGGAGATTGCGTATTTGTCAAATGAACAAAATATCACTTGCGGTCCATTTCGTGTGTTTACGTTCATAAGTAAGCAGAATACGGTATATGCATATTGGAATATACTGAGATAATACTGGGAGGGGGAGATGCAAATGTAATCATTTTGCACCCACAAAGTGATTTATTAACACTGAAACCTGTTTGTACGTTTATTTTAGCATGTTGATAGGCAACTGCAAAGTGGCACAACATTACGAGGAAGCATAGAGTATCTGCAATGACGAACGACAAAGAGTGATAGAAATAGAATCTTTTGTGTACATATATCCACTTGGACTATCAGAAATAAAAAATAGTAGACGTTGCCTGTCCAGCAATGGCTCCAAATTAGCCTGTCCAGTGTCTCAAAATTGGCAGTCACAAAAGGAGCCATGTTGTATTTCACTGCATTTTCTTGCACCAACACCTCCATCTCCATCAAACCTCATTTTCTTCTTTACAGTCACTCTACTCTCTCAAACTTTCCACACAAAATTCTCATTTAAATAGGGCGGTGCACTCCACTTTCACACTTGTTAAAAATTGTGGATGCAATGTAAACACATTGGATCACTCCAACTCTTCAACTATTAGTATGTGTTTTTTGTCACCTAATGTAGTCCTTTGGGATTTTGGTAGATCAGGGACCAGTAGATCTTAAATTTAGTGAGCAAACAAAGCATAGTATAATGCAAACATGATGTAATGCACACATGTTTTAATGGTCACACAAGTGTAAAAAGAAACTGTTAACACTCTACTTAAATAACATGTAATGTACGTAGCAAGTGACAAGGCCTATGGTAATGACGGAATAAAATATTAGTACAATATTTAGCCTTACTGATTTATGTAGCTTTGAGTGTATATTCTTTTTTGTGTCACAGAAAAGCCACAACAAGCCTAAGAAAAAGCAAAACATCTAGCTGGAGTTCTTCCTTGGAGGTAGTAAGTACTCCAGTACTTGGAACACCTGTAGGAATTAATTGAACCAACTGCCAAGGCTTAATCAACCCCCCTTTCTGCAGAACAGCTTTAAGTTGTTAACCCATTTTGTGGTTCCTGGAACAGGCCTTTTGGTATAATTCTGAAATACGCATTGTTGTAACCTCTGGCACTTCACAACTTACCTTTGTACCATTACAAGCTATTCAATGGACTTGAATTTCAATAAATGACTGAAAACATGGAGGTGTGCTAAAACTTTTGATTCTCAGGTAGTGTACATAATGTTGAAATGTGTTACGTGTCACATCATGTTTGTGTCTGTACTTATTATTTTGACCCTTGTTCTTCCTGGTTTGTGGCCTTGTTTCTTTTTTTCCCAGACCCATGGTCTCTGGCTGGAGGCGGGAGCCACCAGGCACACCTGCAAGTGATTGCACCAGCAACCTTTTAAGCTCATTTTCCGCAGCTGAGCGAAGCTGGTGAATTCACATTCACATTTTGTTTGTGTTGAACTCTTTGTGCTGTCCGATTCGCTGTTCAAAACCTTCGTGCCACCTGCCTGGTGGACTCAACCCTCCAGCTTATTCCTTTAGCCTGTAACGTACCTAATGAAGTGACCCCTCATGGTGTGCACTTCGACCACCATCGCTTTCTGCCTGACTTTTTTGCTCTGGATAAAATAACGTTTAACTGCCTTCTGCCTCCACCTGCCTCCTGCCTCTGCATCTGGGTTCGAGCAGCACTAAAACGTCACAGAAATGTAGTTTTGGGGGGCAAAATTATGCATTTTGTCATTTCTGGCATGTGTATTCAAGCCTGTCTTACCTTTGTTATAGCATATGTGTTCAGGAAGTAGTGCACAGGCCTGCTCAATGTATACAGCTGGGGTGTCTAAACTTTTTCCACTGAGGGCCAAATACAAAAAAATGAAAAGATGCAAGAGCCATATTGATATTTTGTAAACCAACACGTGCTGATATAAAAAAAAAAGAAATATATAGCATATAGCACGGGATCTTCTGAAGCAAATCTGCACCCTGGCAGCCACTGCAGAAGTAGGGAGTGCTATGGAAGTGGCAAGGAGATGGGCCAGCAAAACAGAGATCCTGAACGCGGTAAGAAGGGGGAGGGACCAAAGAAAGGTGGAGTTGGAGGTAATGATGATGGACTCCTCTCAGACAGGCTCCACTGCAATCTGATCGATGTAATAGCGGTGGACGACCTTCAAAGGTCATCTTTTGTGTTGGGACGGAATTTGGTACATCGGACACCCCTAACAGCGGGGGGTGGGGGGTCTATGTGAACATTGAAAGTTTTGGTCTAAGTGGGGTTACAGGCCACAAAAAGAACACGCAGAGGTCATTTATCGTGAGCAGAAGTTATTCTACTAACAGACGGTCTTTCGTTTGTTCCCTTAAAATGAGGAAAAGGAAGAGAGGAACCCAACCAAATTCCCTATTTTGGGAAGTACAACAATACCACCGCTGTCTGAAATGAATGGCATACTTTGGCCCTGCTATGACTAGGAATAAGGAAACTTTTACTCTCCCCTCCAGTTGGGAACCAGGTCCCCACCAATCGCCAAATATCTATAAACCCCTGAAGAAAATGGACAGTCTCGTTTATGGTCCCAAAACGACGCCCTACCAAACTGTGGTAGTGGGAGCTATCGGACCTGGTCATTTTTTAACACCGATTTCGACTTGGCACAACAAACACCAGGGATTTTATTGACACTCGATGGGGTTTTTCAGCCTGCCTGCATAAAATCATGCAGGTAATGCATTATAGAGTGGCTAAAATGTAGCATAGCTACAATATAGAGTATACAGTATACAGTAATACTGTATGTGTTGACTAAAAGTATCCTATTATACTGTAGAAGAACAGTGACTACAGTCAGATTTTATCCGTCCCATCCATTTGCAATACAGCTTGTCCTTAATAGGGGCACGGGTGAGCTGGAGCCTATGCCAGCTGACTTCAGGTGAAAGGCACTCTGGACTGGTCAGCAGTCAATCACAAGGTACATATAGACGAACAATCGTGCATGCTCACATTCAGAACCATTAACAGTTTCAAGGAGGAGTCTCAAACCGGACACGGAAAAGTAGTGTAAAACCAAGTATGAGTCTCCAATGAACTAACACTAAGGTTTTCACAAAGAGAAATGAACAGAGGGGTAACAGAGGACCACCACCTACTAATGGTGGTGCTATCTCACACACACACACACGCACACACACACACACACACATACACACAAATGACAGCACTTACAACAACATGTAACAGGTAAGTATGGGGAATAATCAACAACTCAATAACACATTACTTTTTACCACAATGCATGCATGGACCTGGGAGCCCTCACTCCAGACTATGGTTGTAACAAAATACCTATATATCAAATTATCACAATTTTAAACACTATGGATTATTGATAACTTTCACCGTGTTTCTGTAGTGGCAGAAAATTGGGCGAAAATTAAAGCAGAACAAAACCATGGCTGATTTCTGACACCAGGAGGAAAAATATTGTTAGAGATGAATCTTTTTTTAATTTTCAGCAAACTTTTAGATATAATCTTGCATTTTGTCTCGATGGCTTCCCTGTGCAGAAAAATACACTATAGAAAGATTCATTTTACCGAAAGCGTTGTAATTCTGTCATGTGAGTCCACAGCTTCTTTAGCATGTGAGTTGCATGATGCAGCCAGAACTATAGTTGCCTGACTTTGTTCTGCTGGCACAAAAACCATAACCCATCCGGGCTTCCCAGGGGTTTCAATTAGTTATACCCCTGTCTCCTCGTGGCCTCTCAGGCACCCTCACTTGCACTGCATAGGGTTGCACCATGTCTCTAGTGGCAGGGCTTACTTAAAGCCCAACCCACATACAATACCAAAGTGTGAGCTATCTTTGAAAATAACCTTGAGAAAGTAGGACTGGAGGTTGGAGGGTTGCGGTACACTTGATTTGTCTCCTCTATTATAAGTCTATGTGATTTGCTGTCTCTGGGGAGCCTGCAGCAGTGTAGCTGATATTGAATGATGCCCTGTTTGACTTATTGGGAGAGAAAAACATAATATTTTGGCCTGTTATGTTTCAGTTTTGAAAGTTTAGTGTAAAACAAAACTTTGAACAGTTGCACCTACATGAAAGCCTAGGAAAGGTAGAAAAAAAACTATTACTCATCATAAGGGTGAAACATTTTCGTTTACCTGCACGAAAGTAAAAAAAAAAAAACCCGCCCACCGACCAATCAGCTGTCTCTGAAAATGTTGTCACCATTCATTGACGATCAGATCGTAAGAGTGTAAAAAACATCATTTGCTGAAGGTGAGTGACTGGCTTATCTTGGCCAGCTTCTGGAGTCGTACCATTGCTTTTATTGGTTCCCACATTTGCCAAAGCTGAAAGAATAAAACAACGACGGTCAACTACACTATTTAAGTACAGTTGTTGTTTCGGTTGTATTTGTTGGTTATTGACGTGGCAATCATACCTTCCAGCTTGCACTCAGGAGCTGCAACCTTTTAGCAAGTACAGTATAATATCTTTATATTTTCATACTTAATATAATAGGTTGTTTTTACAGAGTGAAGTAAGCCACTGTTCTGCAGGTACATTGCTCATGTTTGTGATTGATCACCTGCCCTTTTTAAAGCTCATGACAAGACCATACCATCTTGGCTTCACTAATCAAGTTGTTATCCAGCTTAGTAGTACCGCTTATCCCACGTATTGTAGTTCCGTGCTCAACATTCTGTTAATCAAGTCACGCATAGCTCCTCCCTCGCTACGAGCTCTCCACAAACCCGAAGCCCGCAACGCGCAATCTTTTTGTTAAAATGTTTTGCATCCTAATTTGTATATTTCTGCACCTTTATATTGGTGGTCAACACTTGAAATTTCCCGGTGTTTCCTGATCAAAGGCGTAACGCCTGTGATGTAATGACACAGCCCCCCAGGACAATGGAAAATGAAATTGGTGTGGAGTCAGTTTTCAGGCAAACTTGGTTCCACCCAACAACTCATGTCACAACAGGAACAGGTGGTGAAGGTTGATTTCACTGCCACATCGTGTCTTCCACGTCAAGAATCACATAATCAAAACAAGTAAAAGCAACCTTTAAATGTTCATTTATCCTTTTCGTTCGTTATTTTATGTGTTTACAGCAACGGTAGCCCCCCACAACCACACGAGCAAGCCTGCTTTTCATTCATGTTTTCAGTTAATAATGTGAGAACACCAGAAAGAAATGCATTCTGTAATGCAAAATGTGAGTTGTGGAAATCAACATTATTTTACTGTTCTGATAAAACAAGCATATTTGCTTTGTTTGGGTTAAAATAAGAAATGAAAATAAATGTCAAAAATGAGTAGCTCTCTGCCATTTTCTTTTTGTAAAAGTAGCTCTTACAGGAAAAAACGTTGGTGACCCCTGATTTAGTATATGCATTTCAAATTTTTTTCTGCATTTCAAATTAGTTGTAAAACTATAAAAACGTGTTGCTGAAACAAATTATTTGGATTTACATTATTTCTTATGGGAACATTTGATTTGGTTAGCCTCTGTTTTGGTAAGAGTCAGATGTTGTGGAAAGCATTACAGTAATGACTCTTACCAATCTTCTACCGTAGTATATTATACGTTGAAGCTTAAGCTCATCTATAAAAATCCTAATACCCCTGCCCCCCCACCCCGATGCCCACTATCAGTGGTATCACTGTCAGATTTGGGATGGCTGCCATGAAATATTCAAAAACACCGTGAGTCCTGTTCAAAACCGCAGGGAGAGGGATTGTGTGACTGCCTTGCTCCCAGATCAAACTGGCTAAGAGAGGTCACTGTACACTATGAACCTTTGCTTAGCCTCCTGACAAGACGTGGTTTTGCAACCGTTTCTGTTCACACCTCTAGTTTCCTACTATCTATCCTTTGTGGTGCCATAGCCTATGATCTTTTTTTTGTAAAAGGCTGTACATTTTAAAGAAACAAAGAATATCATCTCTCTTGGCAACAGTGATTAATCTTACTTTGGGCTTTTAATAGTGGAGTCGGGGAACAGCCTGTTTCCAAGTCAGGCTGCATTTGAGCATCCATTTATCCATTAGAGTGCAGTCACTAACATCCACAGACACATGAGTTAGAGCTGAAAAAAATGCCTCTTTTGCTCTCTTGCTCATTAAATCCACTACTCAATGACACAACATTCACAATGAAGCAATTATATAGATATTTCTTGGGTGCAGATTGATTATGTTCTTTTGTCTGGCCATACAGTATGCATCACTACATAGTCTCATAAGTTCTCAATAAGTGTTAAACACAAATGAGGTACTGCGGCATTGGTAAATCCACCTCTACTGTCTTAAAAAGTTGTTTTCTCTATACATAAAGGGTGTGCATCATCATGATCTAAGACCTGGAGAGACAGCTCCTTATGATGTGAGGGTCTGACAAGGCCAAGCATGCGGCATCTAGTACAAGACACAAATATTTAGACTCATTAGAGAATTATCACTTAGCAACTAAATACAAATGGACTCTGTTTAGTAAGGATGATCGAGGTTTACTCTACCAGGCAAGCACACTAATGGCCAAATTGACTGTAGAGTAAAAAAATGTAAAAGCTTGGCTGTAGTAATCGTTAGTTTCCAAGGAAAAATTCTAAACCGGCGGATATATGCCCCCGCTAGGGTCTCCCAAGCCAAACAGGTTCTAAGTGACGGGCCAGACAAAGAGTGATTCAGAAAACCCTTATGAATAAAATCAAGAAAAGGGGCCGCACCTCACCTGGATCTGGGACACTGGGGCCTCACCCTGGAGCCAGGCCTTTGGGAGGGTCTCACAGGCGAGCACCTAGTGGTCAGGCCTTCACCTGTGGGGCCTGGCCGGGCTCAGCCCAGAGAAACGGGAAAGTCTTTTCCATGGCGCTGGAGAGAAGGGTACGACCGTTAGGTGAACCTCGGCAACAGGAGGTGCAATGTGGTTATCATCCCGGTCGCGAAACACTGGACCAGCTCTACACCCTTGCAAGGGTACTGGAGTGTACGTGGGAGTTTACCCGCGCTTTGTCACAGATTCTGTTCATAACCTTCATGGACAGAACTTCTAGGCGCAGTCAAGGCGTCGAGGAAGTCCAGTTTGGTGGCCTTAGGATCTCCTAAGGTGATGGCCTCATCAGGCTGTGACCTCCAGCGTTTACTGGAGCAGTTTGCAGCTGAGTGTGAAGCTTGTGGGATGAGTCTCAGCACCTCCAAATCCGAGGCCAAGGTTCTCAGTCGGAAATGGGTGGATTCTACCCTGTGGGTTGGGAATGAGGTCTTGCCCCAGGTGGAGGTATTCAAGTATCTCGGGGTCTTGTTCACGAGTGAGGAAAGGTTGGAGCGTGAGGTCGACAGACGTATCGGTGCAGCGTCTGCAGTAATGCGGTCGCTGTACCGGACCGTCGTGGTGAAGAGAGAGCTGAGCCAGAAGGCAAAGCTCTCAATTCATCAGTCCATCTACGTTCCCACCCTCACCTATGGTCATGAGTTATGGGTCATGACCGGAAGAACGAGGTCGCGAATACAAGCGGCAGAAATTAGTTTCCTCTGTAGGGTGGCTGGACTTCCCCTAACAGACAGGATGAGGAGCTCGGCCATCTGGAAGGAGGTCAGAATAGAGCCGCTGCTCTTTCACATTGAGAGGAGCCGGTTGAGGTGGCTCGGGTATCTATCTGGATGCCTCCGTGGTGAGGTCCTACTGAGACTGCTGCCTCCGCGACCTGGACCCGGAAAAATGGAATGGAATGGAATATGAGCAGTGTCTTTTATCAAACAAAAAAGCCATTGGTAGCACATTTATATTTACCATCAATGCAAAAAAACTGTGGGTGACTCTCAATCTCTATATCCTACCTTTGGTCATGTTTTGGTCCTAAAACTGTCTTGGTGTTGGAGCCAATTTTTTTTGCCACACTAACAACCAACACAATATCGGTTTTCTTCTCGACTGACTGGGTGTCTAGGAATAGAAACAAAAACAAAACTTGCACTTGACTTTATCAGTGATGTGTGGTGAGGTTCATAGCTGGTAAGTGGTGATGTGCAATATCACTGATTTCCCTTCTGATCCGATACTGAGTAAAATTTAGGCTAATTAAATACTTTTCATTTTTCAGTGAAAGTGGTCTATTTCAAATCAAAGCGTAGCTCATGACATTATTTTTAAAAATTACAATACTGTATATATACACTGCTCCAAAAAATTAGAGGAAAACTTTGAAAAGAAAGTTCCTAGTTCGTGAATTGTGCACGTACAATGACAATAAAGTTTTTCTGATTCTGATTCTGATTTTGAAAACACATCAGATCTAAACGGGGGGGAAAATTATCTTGAAAAATTATCCTGATAATTAAAAGGTGATGTATTAGTAACAAAATGATGCCACATAATTTGATAGAAATGAAAACGATCACCCTATAGAGGGGGAAATCAAACACACCCCAAAAATGAAAGTGAAAAATGATGCAGCAGACTGGTCAATTTTGCCAAAATTGTAGCAACTCAAAATGATTCTCAGTAGTTTGTGTGGCCCCCACGTGCTTGTACGCATGCCTGACAACGTCGGGGCATGCTCCTAATGAGACGGCGGATGATGTTCTGGTGAATCTCCTCCCAGATCTGGACCAGGGCATCACTGAGCTCCTGGACAGTCTAAGGAGCAACCTGGCAGTGCCGGATGGACCTAAACATATACCTCTGGGACATACATGTCCCAGAGGTGTTCTATTGGATGAGGTGAGGTGTTCTATTGGTCAGGTGAACGTGGGGGCCAGTCAACTGTATAAATTCGTTCATCCTCCAGGAACTGCCTGCATACTCTAGCCAAATGAGGTCGGGTATTGTTGTGGGCGAGGAGGAACCCAGGGCCCATTGCACCAGCGTAGGTTCTGACAATGGGTCCAAGGATTTCAGCCTGATACCTAATAGCAGTCAGGGTGCCATTATCTAACCTGTAGAGGTCTGTGCGTCCTTCCAGGGATATGCCTCCCCAGACCATCACTGACCCACCAAAAAAAAACGGTCACGCTGAATGATGTTGCAGGTAGCATAACATTCTCCATGGCATCACCATACGCTTTTACATCTGTCACATGTGCTCAGGTTGAACTTGCTCTCTTCAGTGAAGAGCACAGGGCACCAGTGGTGTAGTTGCCAATTCTGGTGGTCTATTGAAAATGCCAGTCGATTTCTACGGTGCTGGGCAGTGAGCACAGGGCCCACTATTGGACGTCGGGCCCTCAGGCCACCCTTATGAATCCTGTTTCTGATTGTTTGGTCAGAAACATTCAAACCAGTGGCCTGCTGGAGGTCATTTTGTAGGGCTCTGGCAGTGCCCATTCTGTTCCTCCTTGCATACGGGAGCAAATACCGATCCTGGTGAGGGTTTAAGGACCTTCTACGGTCCTGTCCAGCTCTCCTGGAGTAACTACCTGTCTCCTGGAATCTCCTCTATGCTCTTCAGACTGTGCTGGGAGACACAGCAAACCTTCTTGCAACGGTATATATTGATGTGCCATCCTAGAGGAGTTGGACTACTTGTGCAACCTCTGTAGCGTGCAGGTAGCGCACCATGCTATCAACAGAGATGTTGATCCAAGCCAAATGAAAAACTACAGCAGTAGAAAGTCATTTAGTAAAACATCAACCAAAAGAGATGAGGAGTCAGTGGCCTCAACCTGAAAAACCATTCCTGTTTTGGGGTCTGTCTTATTGTTGCCCCTCTGATGTACCTGTTGTTGGTTTCATTAACAACAAAGCAGCTGAAACTGATTAACAACCCCCTCTGCTACTTAACTGACCAGATCAATATCCCAGAAGTTTGACTGATAGGTTACCATACCCGGATTAAAAAGTGTTCCTCTATATTTTTTGAGCCGTGTAGTATATTGAGGTAGCTGCATGAATCACGATATACCCAAGTTAATATACACCAACACCATATGCTACTTTGGACAATACCGTCAATTAAACCCAGAGAACCTAAGAACACAAATCACTACACTTCTAGAACTTGTGTCTCCTCTTTTATCTTTGTAAGAAAGTCCACATCTTGGATTGCAAGGCTGCAGTAAATAATATTTTCTGACTTTCCTTATCAGTATTTTCACACCTTCTGTGGTAAATTAAATATTTTTTTAAAGGCATGCATTTTTCAAGTGGTTAAAGGGCAAAACCTGTCAGAAGAACATTACTCTTCCTTTTTCACCCACTGGACCTGTGTTGCAGTAAGTTGTTAAATAGCTCTTATTGACTTTGTAAGAAAAAATATCAATGATGTACAAAAAGACAATACTCTGGCTTTATGAAGCAACCAAAGAGCACTCTATTCTGAAAGCAGAGGGTGGTTATTGAACTTAGCACTTGTCTCACCAGAGATTTGAAATCTTAGTGCAAGCTGTTAACTTGTCTTTTAATCAATGGGGGACAAACACCAGAACTACCAGCAGGGACATAAAGTACTGAGAAAGGACACCATGTGATATTTACCTATACATGCAAACAAAAGATAGCCCCATGTTTTGAGGTCTTTGGATTGTCTGTGTGTAATTTGGAGCATAGTAGTGCTGTCATGGAACGTTGATGGTGCTTTTTGTAGACTTTTTCAGAAGACTTTATAGGTGGAATAAGGAAGCCCTATACATGCAGTAATGAGCTTGAATGTTTGTTTTTATAGACATATGTCTTTAGGTCAAAATTCAAAAAAAGTGTGTTTTTCCTTTAAGATAAATTTTCTGTCCATACAGAGGAGGCAGAATTTCAATGTATTGAAATTCTATAGCATCTTTGAGTAAAGTTGGAATATCATGTGACTATCTTATTGCAAAGCCCCAAGTGTCCTAAATTTCAAATAAAATCAATCAAAGCAAATCATTTCAATCGATCAATCAAATTTTTCGGTGTCGCATTCCCTTGTGGGTTAAGGGTGGTTGTGATACTTGAGTGCTGTGTAATGCTGTAGACCAGGGGTTTCCAAACTTTTTACAGTTGCGCACTCTTTCAGACATTTGACGTGAAGCGCTGTACCCATACTCCTGCACACCTAAAAAACATAAACCTTTTTATTGATCATGAAATAAAAATTTTATCCTAATTAATTGGTTAATTAGTTTATAGTAATTAATCATCCTAATCATGTTATGAATTTAAATTTTTTATTTTTCAATTTGGTTATGAATTTAACACTGAATTGAAGGGGAAAGTTTAACAATCACAATAACGTGGTACCCGGAAAACAAAGATACATACAACCAACAATAAAGCCTCATTTTCTGGGGGAATCCCCCCCTGTGCTTCCACCGCTGCACTGTGCGTAGATTGGAAGACAAATATAAATGAAATTATCAAGATAAAACAATCTTAATGCACAAAATATTCATCCAACTCACTTGTTCATATAAAGCACACAGAACAATGAAAAACTACACGCTCTGTCTCCTTTATGCTTTTGCTTCTCTTTGTGCCGTGAGGCATTCAGGTGCACTCGTAATTGTGAGTCTTTGATTCACATACCTCTTATCACATTCCCGTACCCTTGGAGGTCTGCATACCCCACTTAGGCTGTAGACGTTGTGTATAAAAATAGGGTTGCTAAAGGGTGCAGTGGCAAAGCAAAGGTACATATTTCATCTTTTCACATGTCATACTACTTCAAGTTTCATCTCACTAGATTGCCGTAGCAGTTTTTGTGATCAAGGTCAGGCCTCCTCCTCTAGACCTGACTTTCCTTGTCAGTATTCCAAGCACCTCAGAAGATGTTGGCAACAGTTTTACTTGGCAGATACCTCCCAGACACGATAGGGCACATAGAAGAGACGCATACTGAATAGTCGATTCTTCTAACCTGTGGTCAGCATTCCACATGCGTCCCTTGGAGCTAAACGCTCTTCCTCTGCTCTCCTTTAAAGCGCTCTGACAGGAAGGATGCGATATTGCACCTGGCCTCTTTCATGCATCATGGTGGTGGAACAACTCCACTATCCACACTAATTGTATATTCCCTCTTGTGTTGGACTGTGACACATCCTCCCTGTAGAACACCGGTCTCCGTACATTGAGAAATGGGGATAGGTCATTCGAACTCCTGAACAGATGTGTTGATAAGCAGGAGCAACTGGGCACACTGTCAGTAGAACAGACTGCTCTTCCAGCATCCTCCCTGCTCAGCCCCAATAAGTCTACGTTGTTTAATGAAGTCTAATCAGTGGCAACATCCTGGCAACAGAGCTCAGTCAATGTTGATCTCCTTATCTAATGACACCCTGTGGGAACTCAAAGTCCTGACCTATCGCACCTCTAAGTCTGGCTCAGAGTCTGGATATTCTCGTTAGCATCCCCTACTCAATTATAAACTGTAAAATCTGTATTAAATGAAGGGACATTGTAAGCTGTACTGTTAGTTCATAGGGCTTAGTTAGTTTGTGCTTATGGTGGCCATTTGTTTGCTTAGAAATTGAGGTTTTGCTTAGAAATGCCTGTTTTTGAAACAGTGATGGTAGAGAGCTAGTCTAGGCATAAACAATGCGCAAAACCCCAACACTGGTCTTATTTTTCTGTCCTGCAAAGAAAACAAATAATATATCATCTTTGTTTGGTGAAACCCTTTAACTTCACTTAACAGAAGCCATTATTGCCTTTACATACAGTTGCAGTGGTTTGCAAAAAATAAATTAAAAAACTCTAATTGGGTGCACTTGATTTAACAAATGCACAACTAGTGAGGAAACAATGGCAGTTATATGATTTTTAATTAAGCGTTGTAAGCAATTGTCCATGAGCTGTTTGCCATATGTGGATGTGGTTAAGTAGTCACTATGACATGGTCTGTCATCCTGTGTAATATCTACAGTGGATCAGTGATTCTTCAGCATGGAAAGTGGCCTTGTTGTGTGCAGAACCGGGGGGGAGGGCGGCGGTGGAGATTAAAGCAGCTTTGTCTGTGCGTAAATGGATTATCAGCAGGTAGACTGCTCCCTGCGTTGCTGTAGCGATTGTGTTAGAGCACTTCCTGCCTGGCCACGGAGAGGACCATCTGCCATTTAGCTCTGATTGATGGTCCTGAACAGACGTCAGCCTCGGATACATAGGACACCTGCTGAATCCCGATCAGGATGTTGGCTCATATTTGGAAAGCCAGTAACTTTTGTCACCAGAGCATCCTTGTCGTGCTCTTCTGCTTCCAATAGGAGCTCAAACACACGCGCATGGAAAGTGGACAGATTTGGGTGGTTAACCAATGTGGCATCCCTCCAATTCTCCCTGCACCATGAAGATGTATAAACAAGCTTCATTATGGCATGCATTGTGCTCAATGCTTATTATATCCGTGAACAGACTGTAATATTTTGACTGGCATCAAATGGACAAAATCGTGCCAGTCGCTAACAGGATTGTGTGAATTGAAGCGTAAGCACACTCTACGAGTAAGTGCAGCATGTCGACTGCATGCACATGAAAGAAAAGACAGTGAGAGACAAGAAGAGGAACAAGAAAGAGGATGATGAGAGGGAGTATAAGACAAGAGTAAAGAGAGGCAGAAACGTCACTATAGAGAGCAGAAATTGTGTTGCAACTGTAGTCTGCTGTACCCTGACAGATATCTCACTGGATAAAGACACATTATTCAATGTCACTTAAAGGAGCTTTTGAATACTGTAAAACGTGCAAACACTGTCTCTTTTTATAAAGGGTTTATGTGCAGTATGTGTGTATCACAATGCATACAATCTTATTTTAGGAGCTGTCATGTATATGCCAGAAATAACCGTGTCAACACCACCTCTTACTTTTAATAGAAACTGTGAGATCATTGTAAGAGTTTTTTAGTAGTATCCAGCCATTGTGTCATTGAGACATGTATGTGTCTGCAACAATATGTGTGGCGTGCCAGTGTCAATCACTGAACAAAAACGTGCTCTGTGTCAGTGTCCGGGCTATTGACCTTCTTAGAGAAGGGGGGATGTGCTCAGCCAGATCACAGTCCCTGATAGACGCCAAGTGACAGCCAGAAGAAAGTGCCCGTCTCATCCTGACAACCATCTTGTGGCACTCGTCACATTATCTCATCAGGCCTGTCAGGAAATAAATTGGAAAACAGAAATGCCGAATAAACAGAACCTGTGTCCTTTGTGAAGCATATTTGACATGAGGTTCACAATCTTGGTGTGTGTAAATTCATGCAAGTGCATCACCACTGCTGGTGTGAAAATAGATGTGCCTGTCATTTAGATAAGGACAAATTAAACTTACAGCATGTTTTAGAAAGTTGGATAGCCTGTTACACCCTTTTTATATAATGCCCACTTGGGCAGCACAGTAACTTAGTGCATCCCAAAAACATACACCTGAGTATTGTAGTAGAGGTCGTAGTACTGTCTGTAACTATCTGTACCCTGCTATTGACTGGCGACCAGTGCAGCGTGTACCCCACCCCACCTGAACAACAGAGTACCGTAAAGTCTGGTGTATAAGTTGCTACTTTTTTCACATGCTTTGAACCCTGCAGCTTATACAATGATGCGACTTATGCATGGCAAAAAGAACTTCAGATCCTATGATGCTTACAGTGCAGCTTCAGGAAGTAGTGAATTGGATGAGTGAAGTGGACCCAATATTCTGGTTTGAAGTGTTTTGATATGACAAATCTTAAGTTTGACCAAAGTCAGATGGGATAGGCTCCAGCATACCCCAATGAGGATAAGCGGTACAGAAAATGGATGGATGTCTCATCATTATAGCTAACGTGTGACGGTCGAAAAACCGGGTCCAGGTAGAATTGCAAGGTTTGGTCAAGGACAGCTACAGGGTTAATTTGCCTCGAGGCAAAAGTGACACCAAGAGCAATAACAAAAGAGGGAGAAACAATTACACAATTTGCTGTTTGGAAAAAAAATAATTTATTTATTAAAAAGTTTAAAAAATCTTTGTAACATCTTTCTGTGTACTAAATATCACTGACGGCTTTTAGACCTGTGTGGCCTATACATGTGTATGTACAAAATAGGGATGCTTTTATCAGGGTTTTATGCTGGAGATTCCGATATCAATCATCAAGGCCTGAAATCGGCCGATACTGATCACATGGATTAATTATACATTTTTCAATGTATTTATAAAGAGTGGCCAGGGTTGCTGCATAAATTATTTTTTTCATGGGACCCAAAATTCCTGGCTACACCCCAGCTACTGGCTATATAATATGAAAAAAGGAACCATAAAATCATTTTAGACAAAAGCGAATTTTTTTTACTTTTTGAAGACAACGTATACAGTACCACTCTGAAACTTCCAGAGGATGAGACACTTTCTTCTAGGAGACTGGTGAATCCAATGAGTTTTTTGGAAGTGTTGTTCTTCAAACGCCATATTAAAGCTCTTTATAGGGGACCTATTATACTAATTTTTAGGTCTTTGTATTGGATTTGTATTGAGCTCTTAGCAGCTCCAGACATCGATGAGCTTGTAATTTGTATGCATGCAGGTAACCTTCCCTCCTCTCTGTGTATGCACACTCTATAATGCTACACAGACAACCGTTTTTGTCCAATTACTTACAGAAAATAAACATAGTTGGGACACTGATACATGGTTACTTACAGCTTACTCTTCTGACTCTTCAACACGACCAAGTAACGTGTAGGATTTCACCAAAAGTTTGGCGGGTAGTCTAGCTTCAAACTGGCCTATGTTTACAAAACAGTCCCGTTGACGGATATTTTTCTCTTGCTGTCCAGGAATCAGCAACTCCAACCACCTTTGCCTAATGCTTGCCTCTTAAGGAAAGCTAAACAAAAATAGCTTTCTCTTACACCTGGACAAACATTTGCTGGGAGCCATTGCTCAATGTGCTAAGACGGTTAAATTCTCAACAACAGAACAAGACAGAGCGGGGGAAGGGCAGGCATACAGCATGTACCTTGGCATGCCCATATAAGGTCGTTTGGGTTTTGTGACGTCAGTGGAACTCATGTCTGATCATGCAACAAGATATACTAAGCTTTTGTGATCAAAAATAAATACTTGAATGTTACCTTGACACTCCATTTTCTATACCGCTTATCCTCATTAGGGTTGCGGGTATGCTGGAACCTATCCCAGCTGACTTCTGGCGGGAGGCGGGGTACAAAAAATCCTGCCGGTGAAGAGACATTCATTCATCGTGCATTGTCTTCGTTTATTCTATACCACAGGATTTCAATTCACACCCCCTCTCCGGGCTGGGGAGGGGCAACACAGAGCACATATAGACAAACAAACATTCACACTCACATTCAAAGCGATTGACAATTTAGAGTCGCCAATTAACCTAACATGCATGTTTTAGGAATGTGGGAGGAAACCAGCGTACCCGGAGAAAACCCACACCCGCACGGGGAGAACATGCAAACTCCACACAGAGATCCCCAACGGAGATTCGAACCCTGAACCTCCTGACTGTGAGACCAATGTGCTACCCACTCACCACCGTGCGGCCCATCCATTAATTTGTTAGTAAAAAAAAAAAAATCATATTCACAGTATTTATTCATTCATTCATTTTCTATGCCGCTTATATTCATATATTTTGATATTACAAGCGTTATATGGTGGCCCTGTGAGGGCAACCAACTGCAATATGGCTTTCAATGAAAAACACGTTTTGTCATAGTATATCCAATAAAGGAAATATGTTAATGCAAATGCAATGTTCTCGTCAGAGTTCACAAATATGGCTTCCATCTGGTCACCCCTGCTGTTGAAGTATTCATCTCAAAGTGATAAACTTGTTTTTTTTTTTTTTCTTATTTCCAAATGTTGATGGGAATTTTAACATCAAATTAAGCTTTCCTGGAATCAGCAAGCAGCTGTCATAATCCCGCATGTGTGAAATTAATGAAACTGTCCTGATGGGAGTGTGACCGATAAACAGCACAATCCATCAAAGTAAATAAGACAGGCGATGCAGTATGCAGATGAGGTGGCACTTATGTATAATCAAAAACTCAAGGCCTGTCTCAGTGTTTGGATGCATACTAAATTGCCAATAATACCCAATCATGCCAATCTCTCATGAGTTTCTGTCACAGTAAACAAATATCCAGCATTGCCACCATATGGAAAAGCTGCCTTTTTACCATCTTCCAGATGTCTTGCTTTTTAACCCCCAAAATGAAGACTCTTAACTCATTTTATAGAGTCAAACCTCCCTGTTGGGAATAGCCCAAAAGCTTCACTATATTCCTGCTTACCAACATACACCATGTTAAAAAAAACATCACGGGATTGTCATTTTGGTTCTCCAGTACCTGCGGGGTTCCTGCCACTTTACACGGTTGTAACTAAAGTCAATATGTGTGGATTGTTGAAGTTTTGGGGGAATCTCCATACAAGTACACCCACCCCACCAAAAAATCGAGGTTGAGTTGTTGCAAAACTGTACCCATTCAATCGGCAAACCCTGTGCCATTGAAATCATGTCATCCTTAGAGAATCAGACTGTTGAAGTAATTATTCATCAATGCTTGCCTAAGTCAGCAAAACTGAATGTGCATGGTTACCACCCCCTCCCATCCCTTCTCGGCCCAGTGCTCCTTTCATCTTCTCAAACACAAAATGGATGCTGTGCCGCTGCTGGGACTCAGCCAGCCAAGGAAGAACCCAGACAGTCAGACACTGACTACAAACTCTAAAACCACCAACCTCTCTTTTTTGCTGACTCTCCCAGCAGCCTCTATTTCACAGAAAATGCATTTTTCTGTAACTGCTAGCTATTAATTTTCTTGCCTGCAGGATTACAGGTTATATTGGGGTCGTTAAGACGGATACCGGTGGAACAGATTCCCACTGACCGTCCAAAGTTTTCTATTTAACAGGGTTATTTTATAGAGTGAGGAGAACCCGGCATCCTCCCGCTTTCTCCTCTCTACTTTGATGATGCTGGACAACCGCACATGTGCCTCAGCTTCCCTTGCTTAGTGAGCATGCCACTTTCTCTTTGAGCCACAATCCTATTACCCCTCCATGGCCCCGTGGTTGGCCGATAAGAGCAGCGCGACACCCTGCAAAAAGCGAGAGCTGAGCCTCCATTTGCTGCGGTAGGTGACTTTCCTTGGCCGAGAATTTTGTGCACAGCTTCCTGCTTCTCCACTCATCTCAGAGAGAATAGGCTTTTGGAAAGGATGTGGGTTTTATATTGTTAAAGTGGACCAGTCCTTGCGCCACACAGTACAGTATGTGCAAGCATTCACACTGACCTGCGGCACCACACTCCACAAACATTCATGCTGTGGACATTCATTCATTAATTTTCTATACCGCTTATCCTCATTAGGGTCGCAAGTATGCTGGAGCCTATCCCAGCTGACTTTGGGCGGGAGGCGGGGTACACCCTGGACTGGTCGCCCGTCAATCGCAGGGCACATATAGACAAAAAAAAATCACTCACACTCACATTCATACCTGTGGACAATTTAGAGTCGCCAATAGTTAGTTATAGTATATTTATTGTTATATTTAGGCTAAAGGCAAAAGCTAAACATTGTTTCAGTTCAAAGCAGCTATGGCACATTACTATTTATCATTACCATTCATTCATTTTGGTTTTCCCCTCGCAAATACAGTATGTATACAGTCGTCCCTGACTCTTTTCGATTTTTCAAAAATGAATAAATCATCGCTGTTTTATGGTGGTATTACTTGTAACCAAAATTGCATATTTAAGCAAATTGTAACTATTGTTGGCCTAAATGAGGCATTTGAAGTATAAAACTGAAAAAATGAACAAAAATACTCATACAAGGTATTCAGATGACATGATGCAGTGTAATATCTGTGACTTGTGTGTCTGTTTAAGGTGCTTCTCAAATAGTGGGGCGTGGCCCCCGGGGGGGGTCACGGAAAGCAGGGAGTACCTTAAATGTTAGTGCAGACTTTTGTATGCTTCACAGCTTTCCACTTTCCTGGTTTCCCTTCAGTATGGTCAGTACAGATAAATACATGGATATTATCGGTTTTTTAACAGTATTTCAAATCGGGGGTGGGGGGGTGGGGGGGCTGTTCCTAGCGTGAAAACATTTCTGTAACTCGGGTGGGGGTTGCATTGCAGAAAATACCTGGTTTAAGGAGTGGGACTTGGAATGAACGATCAACTGTTTGACGTCAGTTAGATAATGAAGCAGTAATGAAGCAGTTGGTAATGCTCGGTAATGCTCGGTAATGAAGCAGTTGAAGTGCTTTGACCCAGGTCAAGGGTCATACAAGTCCCCTGTGTTTATAGCTGTCTCAGGCATTCATTCATTCATTTTCTATGCCGCTTACCCTCATTAGGGTCGCGAGTTTGCTGGAGCCTATCCCAGCTGGCTTTGGGCGAGAGGTGGGGTACACCCTGGACTGGTTTCCAGTCAATCGCAGGGAACATATAGACAAACAAACATTCACATTCATACCGATGGACAATTTAGAGTCGCCAATTAACCTAACATGCATGTTTTTGGAATGTGGTGAGGAAACCCGGAGTACCCGGAGAAAACCCACACACGCACGGGGAGAACATGCAAACTCCACAAAGACATGCCCAACGGCGATTTGAACCCTGAACCTCCTGACTGTAAGGCCAATGTGCTGCCCACTAGACCACCGTGCGGCCCTGTCTCAGGCAATGCCTTTTAAAAAAAGCATTAATATATATACTGTAATATATATATATATGTAATATATACTGTATATGTTATACTATATACTGTAATATATATATATGTAATATATATATATAATATATATACTGTATATATTGCACAATCGGTTCAACAGTAGTAATGTAAATAAACGCCGGTTCCGGTGATTACTGAAAGTTTTGCGCACAATTCACGCAAAGGCTCACGGGGACTAGGAATAAGTTAGATAAATAAAGCTTGTCAGAAGCCAGAGGGAAGTCCCATATACTGTACATGTATGTATATATATATATATATATATATATATATATATATATATATATATATATATATATATATATATACATATAAGAATTATACTGTAGTTGCCCTCGGACACGTATGACACAATGACACGTCAAATTACCACTTTTAATCTCGTAAATTTACGACTTTTAAACTCGTAATGTTACGACTTTTTATCTCGAAATCCTAAATTATCAGGACAACAGGACAACAAATGTTATTATTTATTATTATTTTTATTTATTTTTTACCTTATCTCTGTTTGGCCCTACAAGTTGTTTGTTGTCAAATATGTAATAAAAAAAAGTATAAAGTTTAACTCTTGTTTTTAAACGTTGAATCTGTAAAACTGGCCTAATTAAAATGTGTATGACTTCACACAACAAAAAGCAGTGACTCGACTTGACATGTTTGGTTCTCATAAAGATTGACTGGGACTTGCTTTTAACTTGAAGGTAAAGACTTGGTGCTTACTTGTGACTTGTACATGAGTGACTTACTCCCTCCTCTGCTACCAAAACACAAACAGGCAATAAACTGAAGCGACCTTCAAAATATATTTTTTAACATCTGGTTGTGTGTGTGTGCGTGTGTGTTACAAATACTGTGTACTACAAATACTGTATGTACCTTAAGGAAGTAGAGTGGTGGGCAGACTGGAAGTGATTTTGGGGGTTCAGAGTCGAGTTTTAGCTTGCTGTGGGTAATGGCAGTAGCTCGTGTTTTTATTCTGGACTTTTTATGCTGGACTTTTATGATGGTGCCTGTTGTGAGATAATTGAAACCTATATTAAAAGCCCCCAAAACTAGAAGAATTCAAGGCATTTCCCAACCCTGTTAAAATGCCTTTATTATTTCTATAACATGTCCTAATGGGCCATATTCAGCCCAGCACGTTTTAACCATTTGTCCTTCATTAGGAGGAGAAAAAAATGTCAAGATACACCGTGTGAGTTTAAGATGTTCCACCAATAGGGCTTCTCCACCTGCCAGAGGGTGTGTCATAGCAAAAAGCACAACTATGTGGGCATAACACAACCAGATGGCAGTTATAGCGGCAAACAAAACAAAACAACTTTGACACGCCCTCTTGCACGCCCTCATTCGATTTAAACTCACATGGTGTATCTTGACATTTGTATGTCACCCTGATGAAGGGGAACAAGGTTCCTTAAGTTCTACTTCTCCCCACTACGTTTTGAGCCTCAAATAGGTTTAATTATGTGTTATTTCCTTTTCTCCTTTGTTTCAAGTCTATTGTGGACTTTATTGTGCCATTTATTGCACACATTCCATTGTTTAATATTGTCACAGTAAATTATTTGCTTGATTTAAAGTTTGATTTAGTTTTTGGTGATTTCCTGTCACCAAAGAGTACCGCTTCCTTGCGACTCGTACACGTTTGGGCTTCCTGGTAGCGTTCCTTGTTAACCCTTTTATGATTTTTGTTATAAAAGCCTATTGTTCTGGTGATCAAGTCTGGCGTGTGTGTCTCACTAAAGATTATGGACACATTGCTGACACCTAGTGACCAGAGTGGAATACTACACGTCATTGCAAGGTGTTTGAATGCATCTTCTGAATGCCTTATATTTGTATTTATTTAGTTTCTATGCTTGAAAATGGTTAATCTATGCAGAAAATACAAAATGTTTACTTATATGCATATTTTATGACTAATAAGCGCCATTCGAGGACCAAACAGCATGATTTATTAATTTATTGTTAAAAAAAACGTGATAAAGTCCAAGTTGGAAAAGGGGCGAGGAACTACAGTAGATAGAATAATTGGATGTCTCATTAGATTATGCAGGTGAACCTATGTGTGGTCTAAAACACTAATTACTAATGACTGGGTTCTAGCCACTTTCTCTGTATTCTGCTGCCAGGGGCTCTTCCTACAGCCTCTTTATATCACCCTCCTGCCACTTGGAAGGAAATGAGTGTCACCTCATTAATGTTGACTTTTTAAAGTAGTACTGTAATATTTCCTCAGATTTTAATTTGCTTGCTTCCCTCTCTATTTCACACTATGACATGTACAGAGCGCTCGGCTTGGGTGTCAGCTGACAGTTTGTTTCATTGCAACATATGTCGGAGGGAGACGGTGCTGACGGTGCTCTTAACTCCCCCATCAAAGCCTCAGCTTCCCTGTGAACCCCCACCCATCCACCCCCTCCTCACTCAAGCCTTATGCGAGCGTCAATCTACCCTCAGCCCTCTACACTGAGCACTAATTATGTGGAGGGCAGCAGGCGGAGAGGGCATCTCTGGCTGTATGACTCTGACAGAGTAAGAAAGAGAAAACGAGAGAAAGGGGGACTGATAATTAGGAATCTAGTCTGTATCCCGCTTTCGTTTCTTCCCTTCCCACCCTGCTTCATCTGCATGTTTCAGAAGGTTTCCCCAATTACTGAGGCACTACCCCCAACCGCTTCTCCATCCGCCACCAGGGGGGATGAGAAAATGGAAGTGAAAGAATAGCGCAAGTTTAAATTAATGGTTTAAATTAGCATTTGTACATGAGAAGTAGACATTTAAGGTGCAGGTCATCAGCATTGTGATTGCTGATGGGATTAGATGTTGCAGTCTCCCTGCAGACTGAATTCGATATAGACATGCCAATGTTAGATTTCCCCTCTGGGGGGAAAATGGTGGTGGTGTGACGTCAAGAAAAGAATCATATAAGCCTCCTAATGAGTCATTGACTTTCTGTCATTTATCACAGAGGACAACATAAACTATTATAATCACTCTTATTATTCAATTATTGACTAAACTATTGGCCACTAGTGGCATTTGTGTTTGTACATCCCATGCAATACACAGCCTGTGTAGCTTGTATACAAGCATTCAGTAAAACCATGTCATGTCTTAGGTGAGCAACATATAGTGGAGGTGACCACAGTGTTTAGTGAAGGAGCGTGAAGGTGAAACAACTCAAACCAAGCACAGAAAATGATTTAAATGACTGTAACCTTTTCAAACTGATTGTAGATTAGTTTAGCTCTAGTGGGGAGGGACAGAGTTTTGTATGTGTGTTTACTCACTTTAGTGTAATGTCACCTTTGTGAAATGCAAACAGTGCAAAATGTTGAGCCAAAAGGATTGTCAAACAGCATGAGTGAGTATGAATAGTGATGCCAGCGTTGCTATAAAATATGTCTGATAAAAAATTCAAAACAACCGTCATGTGTGACCTCACGCAAGACGTCAGCGTATCAAAGGTGAGTGCTAGTTAAGAATGTTAAAAAAAATAAGACGTGGGGCATGAATCTTTCATGTGAACCGCCTTCGTGGTCATTTCTCATTAAAGTTAAGACTTTAGTGTATTATTTGTATTTTTTCTATAAACAGTGGTTACCTCGTTAGGAAAAAGCATGCACGGTTAATTAAGATGACAATAATTATATACTGCAATTTATACATTAATACTAATGTAATTATTAAAATTATTATTGATGGTAATTTAATTGTATAAATGCAATTAAAAAGACTTTAAAAAGTCTTAAAACAGATAAGACATTTTATATAGCATAATTATAGTTTTACTTAAAAAAAACTATTTTATTACGAATAAATTATTTTAAATGATTACGAATGAAAAATGGACGGGACTTTATTGTTGATGCGGACTTCATCCTGACAAGATGAAATTCAATAGTGTTTCTCATCTTCTTTACCAAATTTCTGATACTTACAACTTTCTTTGGCCCCACAGCAGGTTATTTAGCAGCCACACTCGCAAATACACAGACATTGAGTCAGCTACACGTGAGATGCTTTGTCTGGGCACCCGATTTTGCAGAACAGTACAGTACTTGGAAAACAGATTAGTTTGTTACTTACTTAACTGTAAGGCAAAATTCTGGTGAACATTTTTGATGAGAACCGAAAACAAAAACTGGGGTGTACAGAATCTGAGGTTTGACTGTAAACGGAATGCAGTTAATGCTTAGATGCTCAAACTGAGACTAATTTTAGACGTTCCATTGTACATGGAAGAGAATCACCATATCATAGATAGAAATGTAAGAAACATATAATAATTGACAGACTTTGATAACGCCTGAGCTCCCTGCATAGTTCCTTTCTTGCATAGCTTGCCGTGAAACTCAGAGTGGTTGCTTCTGCGTGAAACACTTTCATTTTTTTCAAACAGAACTGTCACTCCAGTTCTGACAGCTGAAAAATACCCCCTTTGACATAAAAGTGCTCCTTGCTGGAGAAGTTAGAGGAACTTTGTCCTTGTAACTACAGACCTTATCTCTCATAAAAGATAGGCATGAAGGACATCCCAGTCATTGTCTCTTCCTTTTTCTTTTTTTTTAAAGTTTCCTTCTAAAATAGCAGATGGCAGCAAAAAAGAGCACCGTCTAATCTCTCTCCTTGTTGGTCGCGCTGCAAGATTAGAATGTATGAAGTCAGTGACTGGCTGTGGCTTTAGCTTTAGAAAATGAACACGTGTTACGGATGCTTTATCACGTTACATTTGTGTTGATCCCACCATTTTCAATTGCCCCTGATTTGTAACTTGGAATTGGCACTGCTTTCCATTGAGACAAAATCCAATGAGGGGCACGTCATGGTTTCTTCTGAATAAAACTAGATAGGCTTGTGTGGGGTTTCTTTTCAACCGTGTAATGTAGCTGTCATCCCTGCCTCTCAGCGCTCAGTGTTTGCCACACCAGAGACATCTCCACACATCCCAGGAGAAAAATTTCATTCTCATACGACCAGGAGACCTACAACGTCCTCCGAATATAAAATCAGCCAGGAGGATTGGTTGGAACGCGAACTGCCACTAGGCATGAAAGGCACCCTTATTAAAAACATACTGCGGTCATGGGGGAAGTGAGTGTGGCTACAAGGTCAGAGTGGGGACTTACTTCAGTTAATGTTGCCATGAAATGACCCAAAGTGCATACCAATTCGCAGCCTATCCCTCTGATGCGTCAGTCTTTTGGCATTATTAATTACTCTATGACCTCCATTATATCAGTATGGATGCCCTGCCAGAGATCTGAACCTGTCAGCCAAACAGATGGCACCAGTGACGCCACCGAACTGTATGCACACTAACACAAACAAGAAAAAGGCAAGGGGGGATGAGGCTATGTTAGTTTTGATAACACAAACACACCAGATTAACAGAGCGCCACATTAACCTTCAGGCGCATCTAATTGTTGGGAAATTGAATGCTGCTCTCAGTGTGGAGACAATCGATATATTGAGCTGGCCCGGCTTACAACCTCTAATCCTGCAAATCTTCTTCAGGTCCTCGAGTATTGAATATTGGAGGGACTTGCATGGTACTGCTAAAGCACAATTTGTGTAATGCAGCTGTCGGTGTCCACATTCATTCCTGCTCGTGCTTTTTGATTTCTCAATAAAAGTCAACTTTCCTCCCTTTTAAGATAAACGTGGCTGCAGCGACCACTGATGGCAGTTCCCAGAAACTTTAAACCTATGCTGCTTTATTTGTGGGCAAACATGCCCAGAGGCGTTCTCATCAGTCCTAATCTTATTAGTCCTGAATACCATATACTGTACAAATGCAGCAATAGACAAACATACATGCGAGCTTTTACTCACGTAGAGCAGTGCATCATCCGACATATCTACGGTGGCACCAATTAAATCTTCTCAAGATCTCGAGCAAGAGCACAACATATGCTCTGCCTCCCCCACCCCTCTTTGTTTTCCCTAGGAAGCGAACTGACAAGTCTGTTTGTTTAGAACACATCAGACTTGCACATCGTGTTATTGTTTGTAAGGATAAGATGCTTAATCCACCCTTGTTTGATGGGCTTAAGGTCAGGGCTGCGTTCCAGCATGAGGTCTTTCCAAATATGTATCCAAGGAAGTTAGACGATGAATACATGAACATTTCCCCTCGCTTCATACAGGCAACCTCCAGGAAACAAGCATGTATTTTTATCCTTTTCTCCACCACCAAACTTAACACATTCTAATGACAATGCAGTCTCTCTCTTGGCATCCATCAACCTTGATTTCTGCACAGAGAAGTAGAACATGTTTTCACCACTTCAGAGTCCACTGGTGGCATGCTGTACACTACTTTATCCTCCACTTGGCATTGTGCTTGGGGACTAAGCCTTCCAAGCAGCTGCTTGGCCATGGAAACTCATGCCATGAAGTGCTGATGTTCATGCCAGCAAAAAACGCAGAGAATTTGAAACACCATGTGACACGTTTTTAAGTTGGCTCAGGAATATGACACAACCTGTACTTGCTGTAGTTCCTGAACATGTAAGTCCACATCTAAGGCATATGTGTCGAACTGGTGCTATGCAGGGTTGAGACACTACAGATTTACCCTCAAATCCCTCTCTCAAATTGAAGGAGGTGTTGATCCATGGCATGAGTTTGACACCCCTCATCTAAGGATTTCCAATATTATCTGTCAATATGGCATCAAAATACATATGCTTTCATATTGGGATCAGCTTTAATGCAGATACTGTTATTGCCTTGATGATGACATGATCCATAGCAACATGTTTGCTTGCTCAATATGTTCAGGTCTGAAATTATTTTAAAGTTGGCCTGTAGATTGTAAATATGTGTCTTAATAAAAGGTCTTAATAAGTCTACTGACCTTGAGTAAACTTAACGCGATGAAAGGACAACAGCCATGAAGCGCGGGAGGAACCTTTTATTGCCACCATCCCACCACATGGCCGTCAAGAGCCCACTGAAGAAACAACACACTTCGTGCCTTCTGACATGTACATCCGGTCCGACTGTATCAATAGGAGTCTCAGAAAATAACTTGAATTCCCAATGAAAGGTCTGGATCTGCAAAAGGAAAGCCTTTTTCCTTGAACTGGTCATGATTTTGAATGACTTTGAGACAAAATGTTTAAAATAAATATGGCGCTTTTAGTATATCTTACATTACTCATTGCAATATCTGTGTTTATTATTAACAGTGCTTATTTGTGCAATTCATCCAATGGCATCACAGTAAAAGAAGCATGTGACCTGACATCTGCTGCCTATATTGTTATGGGTTGATGTTTGTATTGGTAATAAAATGTTGGACAATATCGGATATCGGTAAAAATAAACTATTGATCATCTCTAGATACAGTTGCCACTCGTTTAGTAAGTGAATAAGTGAATTTCTGCAAAGTCCATCCATCCATCATTTTCTATACCGCTTATCCTCATTATGGTCGTGGGTATGCCGGAGCCTATCCCAGCTGACTTTGGGTGGGAGGCGGGGTACACCCTGGACTGGTCACCAGTCAATCGCAGGGCACATATAGACAAACAGAGACATACAACCAGTCACACTCACATTCACACTCTAATGGACAATTTAGAATCGCCAATGAAGCTAACATGCATGTTTTTGTAATGTTGGAGGAAACCGAACTAGCCGGAGAAAACCTATGCACACACGGGGAGAACATGCAAACTCCACACCGAGATGCCCAACGGAGATTCGAACCCTGAACCTCCTGACTGTGAGGCCAACATGCACTCAGCCACTGTGCGGCCATTTCTGCAAAGTAGGATTTAGTAATAATAAATGGAATATTTTAATAGTTACAGCATAATAATCCTCATATTAGCATACACTTCATCTGTCCACATCACTACTTCTTGTAGCTGCACTCTAAGCATCATGGCAAATGTAGTTTTTAGTCATACATTAGCTGTATCACTAAAGAACAAAAAACGTAGCGGATTATACACTGGAAATTATTGTAATTGTCAGGAAGAAAAGCTTTGACATTTATATAAATATGCGTATAAATCCACTGACCAGAAATATACAACTTTTTCTGGACATTTTGGGAAAAAATACCATGCTCAGGTCAGTTCGGTAATACTGACATTCCGTTTTTATAATGATGTTGTGATATTGTGCATGTGTGTATTCTCGTTTGTAGCCTAACTAATTAAACACAATACTACATATCTTCACTGTGACTATTAGTGCAGTCAGGCGTTACACAGAGAATCTTCCCTGAGGCCGCTTCTTTGTCTTTCGTGCCTCCATTAAAATAGAGTGACACCTGGCACGGCTCCTCAGCAGTGATGGCCCTTCTTCTCATGTCATCCCTTTTATCAGCATAATAGACCTGTGATCAAATATTACAGACCTGCACCAACAACCTATAGGGGAGCTCAAAAGAAAGAAGTCAGTGGTTCTTGAGATTCCGACAATATTGCAATTTAAAAGTGTGCATCCAAGCAGGGTGGTTGACATCGAGAGCAGGTCGTTTGCGTTCCTGATATGTTGCAGTTGTATGCTTGAATGAGTTTTTAAATGACGTGAACATTCTAACGACATGAAATGAAACGTGTAAGGTGGTGGCCGGGGAGTATTTCACGCCGACGGCAGATAAAGGGCACAAGAACTGCTGGCTGTTCCTGAAAAATCGGGGACAGTGTTGGTTCTTCTCGTGGCGGTTTACAGTTACACGTTGCCGTATATAATACATTTTATGCACCTTTGTTATGCAAATGGGGCATGATGAAAAGAGTTTCATCACCTCAAGATGGGATTCCTGCTGCCCCTCCTCCTCCTCAGGAGGATTGCTCGAGGTGCAGCATTGCAGAATGGAGGAAGAGGAAGCTGCACTCCAATTGTGTTGCGTGCTGATGTATGGTCCTCAGCCTTTTCTTTTCTTCTTTGTATAGACAGATCTTTGCCGTTGATAGGGGGACGCTAGGGGGTTATCTAGACTGAGAAATCAAGTACGCAAAAACAGCCAATCAGTTGTGTCGATGGGAGTAATTAATTATTCACACAATTTGTTGCCTAAAGTATCAGTGAACATTTTTTGACTGTACATCTTAACTGCACTATTTTTCTTTACTTCAAGTGCTTCAAGTTTTCATGTCGGTTTATTGTGATCATTTGCCTTTTTTAAATAGAAGTAAAAGTCGATGTGTAGGAATTATATGTATGTAAATTACTTTTAGAAGGGTGGGGAGACATTAATTTTTATGCAGTCTGGAACATTTCACACATGAGAGCATTAATGTTGCAGCTTGTACAAAGAGCTATTTGCCTTTTATTACAATATTGCATATTTAAACCGCTTGATAAAATTTCTGTACAAATCAAATGTTTTTTGCATTTGGTCTATTGTTGCTCCAGGGTAGGTAGCATTTACGAGAGTAAACGATACCAATAAAATATTACCACTTTGGAGGTCCAGACATACAGTACCGTATATCCTGCTATTAGACGGTACCGCACTTACTTTTTTGGGCTACGGGCTATCCAGGTCTGGGTTGCAAGAGCAGCAGTCTCAGTAGGGAGGTCCAGACTTCCCGGTCTGCAGCCACCTCTTCCAGTTCCACTGGGAGGACACCAAGGCACTCTCAGACAAACTGTGAGATTTCCCCGATGACCATGTCCTAGGTCTGCCCTGACTGGGCATGCCTGGAATTCTGCCCCAGGAGGCGTCCGGGAGGCATGCAGACTAGTTGGTCGAGCCACCTCAACTGGCTCATCTCGATGTCAAGGAGCAACAGTTCTACTCTGAGCCCCTTCTGGATCACCAAGCTTCTTTACCCTATCTCTTGGGCTGAGTCCAGCCACCCTACGGAGGAAACTCATTTCCGCCGCCTTTATCCGCGATCTTGTTTGTTCAGTCATGAAGCAAAGCTCATGACCATAGGCGAGTGTCATTATCCTCACCTATCGTTATTGTTATTGTCTGGTGTGGCGTGTTTGTGTGTTGGGGTTGAGTTGGGGTTGGGGTTGTTGTTTGTTATTTGTTTGTTTCCTGTTGTTAATTAAATAAAATACTGTAGTTGCACAGTAGAACTCCTTTGTCATGTTGCTGAGAGCTCAAAAAAGTCATATGCTGTATTCAAAATCACACAACAAATTAATTTATAGGCATGTCAAATGATTAGTCCTACCCCAAATGTATTTTAATGCCGGCTAAATAATTTGAAGTCAGGATGGCTGTAATTCAATTCAATTTAATGTAATTCCATTTTCTTAGTACTCAGTCCTCCAAGCAGACTGCACTTCCTAATTTTCTTATTTTACCCTTCGACTCCAAATGCTTTCTCTAACCAGCATGCTGTACACCACTGCTGGAACAACACCATATACTCGACGCTACGGTATTTTGCACGCCCATTTTTTCCAACTGTATCTTTTATTGGAAGGACTTTTTTTTTCAGGGAAAGACTCACAGGTTTGTTGCAGCAGCCAACCAACATTGTTGGCCATGCTGTGTAAGACAAAAAAGTAAATTCAGCAATACTTTGAAAGCATTTGAAATTGTGAAATGTATAGATATGACCACTAATTAATGATCAATATAATGATGATGAAATATGCTGTTCAATTTGAGGATGGCAAAGACATACTGATGCTTTAAACTTTAAAAACTTCCTGTTACAGTGCATTTGAGTTCCTCTTATTTCTTTATGTATGGAACAGTGCTTTCATACAGTACACTTCATAATGACAACTTAAGGTGGCTAATGTTGCTCATCCCTTTGACATATTTCAGAAGTAATTCGAAGTTCTTTCTTCTGCAGCATCATTAAAGGTGCAGGATGTTGAGGCGGCATCATAAGGCATAAATACCACCTGAACCTTGGTTTATGTTCTCGTGCGCCTTTCCTGTAGATGTGGTGGCACCAGTAGGCTGTACACAGTACAAACAAAAGCACTCAGCATGTACTGTATTCTGCGTTATTATGCAACTATGTATTATTCTGACATGTTATGCCTTTCGGCTAGCTATTTATGAACTATTATTTATTGTACATGTACATCTGAAATTGCTCATACTGTATATATGCATATATATCATATTCATATAAATGCATTAATTTGCATATTGCTTGCTTCTTTGCACAGGCGTTCTTCAATTTGCAGCATTGTATTTTTTGTTATGTCTGACGTTACGTCATAGAAAAACAAAAAAGATGTACTAAAAAAAAGCAGCCCAACATACCAGTCACAGCTCTGCCGTCTGCGTCGAGGTTGAAACTAAGTTGGAATTTTTTAGAGGTGTACCGCCTGCTCCGACGGAGGATATGGAGGGGGAGGAGCATGATGGAGGAGCATCATTTAGAGTTTAGGGTGAATGAGATGGGATTTTGCAGCAAAAATAAAACACACATGTAGAAAGAAAATATGTATTTTTTTTAATCCAAATATCCACAAATTAGCAGGATCGTGAATGCTGAACTATCCTCTGTACATCATTTTGCATACACGTACTACTTTTCCATCCCTTTCAAACGTAAGACACGTGACATGACAGCATCATGCTTCATCTAAAATTCTATTTAAAGAAATCTGCCAGAAGAATCCCCTTTTACATTCGGAAACATACTGTATGCATCATGTCCTTCTGCCATGCTGAGTGAATGCATAACGCCTGGGTATAATTTCCTGCCAGTATGAACAATATCATTTACCATCACACTGAGTGCAGGTCTGTTGGTAGAAACCCGCGAGTAAAGGGCCGCTGCACTCCATCATTCACATGTAATTGTGTTATTTTCCTTCAACCTACAGTAGATTAATTTGCATTTATAAGAGATGTCATATGGCTGTCTTTTCCACAAAACATGATAATATGTTTAGTCACAGCTAGACGCTCCACAGTAGAATACAAAATAGTCACACATGGAAAACCTCCACAAAATAGAACATTCTTATTCATGCCATGCCCTGTGATTGTTTCCAGCAGCTCAGAGTGAGAGAAGCTGCGCTATCTCAAAGGGAAATGAAAATAAGGGAAAGGTAAGGCACGCTTGAGATTAAACTGAGGCCATCATTGAGGGCGGAAGTGAGGAAATGGTTTGGGGATGGACTTAAAAAAAAAAAAGGTCAAGCAGAAAGTCAGCTTTTTTAGTCAGGTTGGATGAGCACAGACAGCAGGTACTGTAAATCTCTTGAATGAGGTACATCAAGATGAACAATCGCACTTGCATTTGCCAGAACAGTTTTAAACATTTTAGTAGTTATCTTAGCAGAAATGTACTTTTGTGCTTGAACTGTTTTTTTTTTAAAACGCTTGCAACATTAAGAAACAAAGTAGCATTTTATAGCTTTCACTTTGAAACTCTTTGTCATTGAGACGGTTGAGGCAGCTGCAGCTAATTATCTAAGTTAATGGTGGGATGAGAAGAGATTCTTTGCTTTGCAAACATCAGATTCATTATCAGCTTGACAAATAGGCCAAGATGGCGCAGCTGTGGGGATGTTTATGCACACAACGGAATATGGAAATGTGAAGCTGCTGTGAATGCAGGTGCATTACCCTCAATCCCTCCTTGATTGAACACCAAGTCTCTGCTTCAGAGATTTAATGAATTGTGTGACGCCTGCTTCGACATTTCACATATGCTAGGATTTGCCTGTTTGAATGGCATTGGACGCTTAGATACTGTAGTGCCACTCGTCCAGTGGTAAGCAGGGCATGCAAGTTGCAAGGGAATAGGCAATAGTGCTCTACTTTTTGAATTGGGACCATAAAAATAGGACGGTGGAGGTCAGTAAACTTTTGAGCAGGATGTCCAAAAGCCATGTGCACATTCGGGCACATTAAGAAAAAAAAATCAATAAAAGCAACATACACTACAAGAAAAATGGAAAATGAGCAATATTTTTACGAGACTGGAAGTAGAAATATTGAAACACAATTATAATATTAATATTAAAAAACTGTAACTTTTACGAACGTAGCATGAGTGAAAAATAGATAGAATAAAGTTGCAATTTATGGAGGATTAGGTTGGGAAACAGTTACGATACTACAAGACTAAAGCCACTTTTTTTTAGAATAAAGGCACAGTGTTGTTAAGAACATTAGAAGAAGACACGTTGAAATACTTGTAGAACTGAAAATCAACAACCACAAAAATGGAAAAAGACAAGTTCTAGGTAGTATTCTGGTTACTAGGCATCATCAATGACACAAAACAATGAGGAAACGTGACGTTACATTAACACTGCGTGTAGTCGGTCATGACATGTCCGACTTGATAGAATGAAAAAAACAGTTCTTCCCATTTTGTGTGGAAGTGGTAAGTTTTGGGCTTCTCACTTTGTCCTTCTCCCCCACTTTGCTTGAACCTTTTCTTAAATTTAGAACAAACAAATTGGAGACTAACTTGCTAGCATGCTATGCTTAAAGCTGTGGCCGTCTCCTGTGTTCCTGCACTGATCCCTTAGCCTATGCATTAGCAATGTGGTGTAAACAAAGAATAATAGGCGTGTATGGAGATGTTATTTTATGTCTACTGGGCTCTCATAATGTAAAACGACATATTTAGAAAGTCAGGTTTTCTATGCTTTAACTACGAAAATATTCCGTTTTTTAATATTGCAACCTACTTTGTGGAAATTCACTTATCGTGGTCAGGTTTATCACCTATGACACAAAGCTGAGATGCAGGCTGTTTTCTTTAAATATTTATAACTTCTTGTCCTATCTACATGGGTGGTAACCGTATCATTTTTGGTTTTTGACCATAGGAAATGGTTTTGGTAGACCGTGCAGTACAATTGGATTCACATGAATTCACAGACTCAAACCCCCAATGCAATTATTTCAAAATTGTCACTAGATGCCACACACTGGAAAGCTGCGGTTCCCGTGTTTATATTCTGGATCATCATAGACAGTTGACGTGCCACTCTCATGCTCTACCGCTATATTATATTTAAACACATTACACAGCCCAAAATGAGTCAGAGCAAAGCTACAAATGCATTACTGCTGCTTGTTATTTCTGAGGCTCCTGCCGTTTCAAGTAGCCTGTTTGTGAGAGCTGCAGATCATGTTTAGTAAGCTCCCACTCATTATATCAGACCCTGGGGAGGAGAGCCCTCTCACTCCATACTATCAAAGCCACAAAGATGCCTCACACAACATGACGAGATGCTCCAGAGTACACACAAACAGAAGCATGTTCAGCCTTCAGCACCTTTCTCAGCAGGAAGCTGTCAACATTCAAGGTTTTGATCAAAACGCATTGCGCTCACTGTCGGTGACAGGTAAACTACACCACAGTTATGCGATCCAAACAAAATGCTTGATGAGTTGAATACATCAAGAAAAGCAACTTTCATCAGCCATCTGCCGAGGTCCGATGGATTCACAGGGCAAACTTGCTATTTTGGAAAAAGGGTATTTACCTCTGCACTGCTGCGAGGAAATGTAATTTACTCCCAGTGTGCTCGCTACAGTATGTCGTGTATGTTTTTGTCGAGTTGAAATAAGCTCTGCAGCTTTCATTATTCGAGGGAAGTGCATTTCCACATTTTTTTCAGCAACAGTATTTCACCGGGCACGAAAAGCATTTACCGCGAGAAATCGCAGCCCTACCGATGCTTGTGAATCTGAGCGACGCTGCTATAAACAGGCTAATCTTACACAAAAGTTGGAAGCTGAATGGCCGGCCGATTGAAACGTTTTAGCTCGGGCGGGTAGCAATGAATAAATAAATAGACAAACGACTCACAAGGGCTGCTTGTGCAGTGCACCCCAATCCCATGTGGTTGGCAGCAGCTCAGAGACAGATTTCTACAAATAATACCGCTTGTACAGTATTTCGAAGCTCTTTAGTACTGTACTTGGGTGACAAACTTTGTGGTGGCTTCTTTTTACCACAGCACCGCTTTGCTGAACTTTGTGACCTTTTTTCACGTTTCATATGCTCCCTTTGTTTCTTATTTACTTTGTCAAGTTTTCAGCTTTTTGCACCGTGCGGTTCACATAAAAGGGGCGCTTGACGCCATATTTGATGCGCAAAAAGGAAGCCGGTGTATTTTAGTCAAGATGAGCAAGTAATTGTTATGGAGCAGTATAAGGAGTTCAGGAAGGTTGTCTTTGCCAAAAAGCAACACTTTAGCCGCCTGTATAGTTAGAGAGGACAACAAGTGTCCTTTCCTTTGTGTCTATATTGTTTTCATAATGTACTGATCTTAATAGTAGAATGTGTGTGTTTGTTTTATTGAAAGCGAGGCTTAGTGTGTGCAGGCTATACAGGTAAATGTTCAGTTTTTATTTGTTTTGGGGTTTTTTGTGTCTGGATGATCACGCAAATATACTGTCTCTGTACAGTGACAATAACGATGTTTTTTTTTCTAGTGACTTACTTTGCCCTATACACAAGATTGATGTGGTTATTCATGGTCATATCAAAGTGAAATCAATAATTATACCCATTATCTGTGACAAATAAGCACTAGGTCAAGGGATGAGTTGCATCAGCGTGTGCATGAGAAATGCTGTACCTTGTGGTGACCACCAGGTGGCAGTGTTGATGCGGTTTGTGGCAACTTTTTCCTTTTGTTAAAATAAAGGATTGCTTTATTGCAGTTGATCGATGCGTCAGAGTGCTTCTTCCTCCAGCAAATATTGTAATCTAAAAAGGCTCACACGACAACTGTTGTGACATTTACATCTGCTAACATTGGACAAATAAATATTTCATTCTGCATTTTATTCCGGGTGCTCAGCTCAAAAAGAGAGCATACATGGCGTATTTCCCCAGCTGAAAATCGATCTTGTTTAGATGGATAATTTCATCAGGGAATGCAAGCGGATCAGCGCAATCTTGAAAAATCCGCTCTTGTCGTAGTGCTGCTTAAATTATTTTCACTCCCAGGTCCACTGGATTCTCAATAAATGGTGATGGCATCCCAGAATGAGTTCAAGAGCAAAACAACGTTGCGTTCTTAGCCGATTTTAAGATGGAAGTTTAGCCTAAATTACCAGGGTGATATAGCTGCAAATTACAGACTATTAGTATTTAGGGAGGACGATTACCGACATTTGGAGCTGATATTCATTTGCAGTAAAAGTGTAATTACCGGTGTAAAAATGTTGAATAATACAAGCACTTAACCTTGTTTAACTGCCTAAAGCAAGTTTATTTAACCAAACAAACAGAAAAATAGCTCCAGAAGAGCATGGAGTTCCTAGGCTCCGAATCGTCTCTTAGAAGTTGAATAATAACGTAAGTAAATCGCTCCTGGAAACTCGCTGGAACGTTAATGGTCGTGCGTTGTGCAGTTTCTTTATGTGTCTTCCATGCAAACTCACAGTATTCTTTCCATAAAACATTCTCCCATTGATTCTGTGGCGCATTTAGAGCGGGCACACTAATGCCATGCAAAAAGCTAGTCAGCCTTCATCTTAGCGTACTTACCTGCAACAAAACAGGACTGAATTTAATTTCATACTCTCTCTCAACATCACACACACAAGCTTGTACAATCAATGACTGTTTCCACATTGATTTTACCAACAACATTGTTTCAAGTGATCACAGACGGAAGGTACTACTAGCTGTTTTTACTTCAGTATTGTAGTAGTCACGCAAACACACTGTTCTTCACATTACATACATTATCCCCATTGCTAATATACAGCATATTGTAGTTTGACATGTAGGTTTGCTCTCAGGACGTTCTCCATGCGAAAAATCTTCCCTCTGCGCCGTGTGTGTGTGTGTGAGGACGCCTTCTGCTTCACAAACGCGTGTTGTGGTTTGCGTAACCATTTAGATGGCGCCGTGGGTGGAGCAATGCTGGAGACAGAAGTGGCAGGAGTGAGGCTGTGTTCACACTACAGGTCAATTCCAATTTCTTTGCTCATATGTGACCTGTATCGGATTTTTTTTTAATATCAGTGTGTCAGGCACAATTCCAGTTTTATCAAATCTGAGGTGAAGTAACGCAGTTTTAAATTGCTTTCTGCTTATCGGCCCATCGGATTTAAATAAAGGTCGATGCTGATATACGTCAAAATTCCAAATATTGGCCCTGACAATTGGCCCTGCCGATAATCGGTCGACCACTAGTTAAAAGCTGCTTAGCAAACAGGAAGCAATACAAGAAGCTGGGAGAATATACATCTGTGATCTTAAATATCTCGTGTGGCGTCCCCCAGGGGTCAATACTGGGACCAAAACTGTTCAATCAATATTTGTAAAGTCGTAAAAGACATAAAGCTAGTATTATTCATAGACGACATTAACACATTCTGTTCTGGGGAAAGCACACGAGCTAATAAAGTCACAAATGAAACAAATGAAATGACCATACTAAAAAGATGATTTGATTAACAGACTATCCCTGAGGTTAAGTAAAGCTAAAATAAATATTGCTATTTGGTAATAGCAGAAAGAATACACATGCGCAAATACAAAGTGATGGAGTGGACATTAACTGGGTGAATGAAATTCAACTTCTAGGGGTCAAAATAGATGACAATTCAAAGCACAAAGTGGCAAGAAATAACTCACTAATGAATAAATAAAATAAATGCTTATATGTACTTTGGACCGCTTTGTTTTACAGTGTTTCTTTTTAGGAAGGTGCAGGTGAAACAGTTGGTTTTTTTTTTAGTAAAGTTCCTTACCCGAAGTGCAAAGTCTATAGTTGCAGGGTGCAAAACCGTAATCATCTTTACTAAAAAATGGCAGCTCGCTGCTTTCATCTCATGCACTCGTCTTTGTTAAATGTTCAAAAAACAATGCCTGGGGGCACATAGTTGAGGAGATCCGCGGGTTCCAAGAAGGGCGGGATCGTGCCGCTATTGTCGCATATACTCTCCGATGTATACTATGTTCTATACTCGTTGAATGCCTTGCATTTTCATCCACGTTTACACAGACCGTCCCTCACCTTAAATACTTAAGTAATAAATGAATAGACAAACAAGTGCACAAGTACACACCGTGTGCGGATGTATTGAAAACCGCAGTCCGGGCGGATTGTCCCATACAGAGCGGACCAAACGGTACACGAGTAATTATGCGTATTCATGTTTAAAAAGGAAATTGAAAAAAAAACACGTTTTAATTGTTTGACTGAAGTAAAAGAGGGGTTGGGACTTCATGAATAGTGGAACAATTAGGTCACAGGTTGGGACCATTTAGGAACGACTGTGTCCGACAAAACAACAATGTAAGAGGATGAAAAGGGAAAAAGCGTTGTGATTTCCTTTGTGATATTTATGAATTCTAAAATATGTTCTTATATTATCTATAAACAGTGTAATATATACAGTATACTGTATATATTTTCCATGATGAATTGTCCAAATGCACAGCTGTGTTTCTACCCTCAGTTCGTGTATGATTATTAGTGACATTTGGCCAGGATGGAGGTAGTCACGCTGGGGGGTCGGGGCGGGGATTGTCTGTGAGATCACTCTTTGCATGCTGTGCTTCACTGTTGGTTAAATGACACAGTGTTTTAATTTAGAACAGTTTTCTTTCTGTTTAAAGCACCAGTACGTTATTATTACGGTATATACAATACTGTAACTGTAACTTAATATTGAAGCCACTTTGGTGGCTATTAAGGGACATTGCATCACTCATTGCCATGGTGACTGACACCTAATTAAGGTGTCTATAATATTATTAGATGACCTTGAAGATGTTTTAATAGCACTAACAGGACTGTTCAAACTTTTTCCAAACTACAGCTGTCGCGTTCGTGTTTGAAGAAGCAATCAAACAAGTTCATTGGCTTGGTTGGTCTTGGTCTCTCGGAAGGTTAATGCAACATTGTTGTTTGTATCGGCTTGTGTAAATGGCACTTTAACTGTAGGAGGAGCCTTGGAGCTAACAAAATTGGTATTTTATTGGCTATTCAAACACATTCTAAGAGTAAAAAATGAGCTTACTGTGCTAAATCCAACCGGGTGCAATTGAAACCATAACTTTAAGAGATCTAGTCTATTTTTTTGAATGTTAATATTCATAAGACTGCACTGGCTTCCTGATTAGTACACACATTCTGAGTCTTTGGGGTTTTCTTCCACAGACAAACTAATTATTTTTAGATGCCTAACCATGTGTTTTATTTGTAGCCCTGTGGGATTTAATTACATTTCCTTCACCGCGTCTGAGTGGTCTCGTGTAATAATTGTCACCTCTCATTAAAAAAAGATTACTTTCCTCCAAGAAAGGCCTAATCATATAATACGTTTATAATAGATGCTTTGACCCAATGTCTCCTTTGCAAAACTGATTACTTTATTTTTCTGCTGTTTATTTTTTTAAATGTGGGATGTGGAATCACTTTGGAATTCCTCCTACATTTTGAGCTGATTTGTTTTGATTTGAAATGAGAGCATGCTTCCTTCATTCTCCTTTCTCCACAGCATATCTAACTGCTTACAACAGTCACGTCACAATCGTGAGAAATCACATTGACACGGCATCTCGCCTCTTTAACGTATTCAGTTCAATTCAACATCGGCTGACTTTGTCCAACAGGCTCTGCGATTTATTGACACAAGAGTAATGATATTTCATTTTGCACACATCGCTCCCGAAATAAGAGAAACAATGTGCTTCGACAATCACAAAATGACTTTTCTGATCTCAACATTCGACTTTTACACTACATGGTTGCACATAGAAATTGTAAGAAATTCTTATTACGTTCCGTAATCACATGGTTTGTGAAAGGCACAGAGCACCTACAGTGAGATAAAGGCATGTTTTGATTTTTACCTCCTTCAGGTCATGTGACTTTGCTGTAAGAGCAGTGGCCGGAAGGAAAGGTAAACCTCACCTGACCTGAGGGAAGTAAAAATCAATGCACACCTTCATGTCACTGTAGGTGAATTCATTCATATACTGTATACTTACATGTATACATACTGCAGTTTTCAAACTGGGGGGCGCGCCCCCTAGAGTGGGCCCGGCGTTACGACGGTGGGAGGTGCGCGGGGATACCACGAACACATTTTATTATTACCGTTTTCCGGCAGGAGGCGCAGTAAATCATTTTATCTCCCAAAGATGGGCCCTGCAAAAAAAAGTTTGGGAACCACTGACTGTATATTAATTGAATAAAATATTGAATAATTGCGATGAATCATGTTTTGTCCATTTTTAACTCATAATGCATCACATTTAATCACAGATAGAAATACGTTTTTTATCTATAATGAGTAGGGAGTAAATCTCTTTGAAATCTCTTTTTTTCAAATTTTATGTAAAGGGATATTGATTTAGGAAATCTGGTACATTTTTTTATTCAAAAAATAATATACAGTTAAAATTCCCACATTTGGGGGGGCGGGGATTAGAGGGTCCTATTACACCCCTGTTTTCTTGGACACTCCCTGGGGCGGGGGGCGGTGGGTGGAGTGGTTGTTTCGGCTCCGGGTCTCAGTCGGCAGCAGTGCTGGGAGGAGTGCCCGCGTGCGTGCGTGCATGTGTGTGTGTGTGTGTGTGTGTGTGCTGTGTCTGTGGAATTCCCGGCGGCCGGGTATGGTGGTATGGCCCCGTGTCTCGAGGGAGCTCGCGGTGGTGCTGCTCGCTGCATGGGGGGGTGGCACATCCAGGTGCATATGTGAAAATGTAGGTGTGTGGGTGTATGCGTGTTGGCATGTGTGAGTGGGGGAACAGGGTTTGGTGTGCGTATTGGGACTGGGGTGTGTGAGCACTGAGGGTGGGGTGGACGGGACGGGGGGTGGCTGTTGGGAACCCATGGGCCCTCTACAGGCGCCTGCCTCTGGTGTCGGGAAAGGCAATGGCCCGCGGCAGTTGTGTCTGGGGCGGCCTGGAGCTCCCGGGGTGTTGAGTATGGCCCCTGCTTTGGGGGGTTGGGTGGCCTCTGGGCCCGGGGGCCCGGGGGCGATTGTCCTGCTTCCCCGAAGCTGGCCGGCCCCCGGCGGGTGTTCCGGCGGTTGGCCCCCGGGCTCCCCTTGTGGCCCTTGCTCGGCTGCCGAGGGGCGTCCGGCCGGGTCTCCCTTGCACCTCTTTGCAGTGGACTCGCGGTTGCCTCTTGGGGGGGGCGGGGTCGGGCCTTCCCCTCTGTAAGGAGCCTGCTGGAGGGCCGTGCTCCGGCGTCTTCCTAGTCGGACCCTCACTTTTGGAGGGAGTGTGGTTTGGGATGCATGGCGGTGTTCACCACGAACATCTCCTCATTCTCTGTTTCACTCTGATGTAGTTATCCTGTCACTGCAGAGTAATGTAGATTCAATGTAGATTTGTTGCACGTGTCATCTGGATGGTCATTGTTTAAGAGGTTCTGTTTCTTTTCTCGTTGTTTTTCTTGTATGTTTATCATTATTAGTAAATATGTATGTATGTGTGTATACATATATATGCACACTGTATGTATGTATGTACTGCATGGATATGTGTATGTGCACAGTATGTGTATGTATACGTGTACGAATATGTGTATATGTATGTATGTACGTATATATACATATATATGTGTGTGTGTATGTATGTACATATATATATATATATATATATATTAGTATTATTTATTTTTATTCCACCTTTTTTTTGTCCGCTAACTAGTCCCACAGTTTTCAACCGATTTCATGCAAACATCCATCAAAATGTCCGGCTCAGTTGGGAAAGAGGTGCTACCTAAAAAATCTTTCTGTAAAATGCACAGTTTTTGCAAAAAATCTTGTTTTCCGGGATTTTTTTCCCGTTGGAAATGAATGGGAAGATTTTCAAAAGTACGTATTAATTACATTTCTCAACCGATTCGGACCTTGCCCAAGACAAAATGTTCAAATTGTTGGGAAATTGATTGCTTTGCAGCCGCTTGGTTCTACGCCATACGTGGAGGGCGTTTTCTTTGAAGATTCATCCCAGGTGTCTTCCCAGAGAAGTATCTCCTTTGATAAGTGTGTGCGTGGGTGTGAACTGTAGTTGAAGGTGCATACAGCAGAGAGCAGCACTGCTTGTTTAGAACCAAAGTGTAAGTGAAAAAGAGTAAATACAGGAAGTGTTTCCAAGGTTTCCACACAGACTTTGAATTAATCACACCACTGTAGCATTAGCATAGCAGCATTTTTAGCTGTATTCATTGGAATACACAATTATACAGTTATGATAGGGAACAGCTAAGTGATAAAAAAGGCCAGCATGCTAATATTAGCATAATAGCATTTTTAGTCATTTTACCAGAAAAAACACATACATAGTGTGGACTGTAATTAAGAGTGCATGCAGCAGAGGGCAGCACTGCTTGTTTAGAACCAATGTCTGAGTAAAGAAGAGTTAATTCAGGAAGTGTTTCCAAGGTTTCCACACAGACTTTGAATTAATCACACCACTATAGCATTAGCGTAGTAGCATTTTTTAGCTCTTTTCATTGGAAGACACATTTCTAATATTATGCTAGGTGATAGCTTAATGACAAAAGATGCCAGCATGCTAATATTAATGTAAGAGGATTTTTTCATAGACAAAAACATATATAAATGGTCTGCAGCAGATGTGTCTGCGTGTGTGTAGTGATGAGGCGATAGTGAACGTCAAGAGTATCTTGGCCAACACAAAGTGCTCATATTGTTGGCCAATTTGCTAATATTAGCATAGTAGCATTTTTAGCTGTATTCACTGGAATAAACAATTATACAGTTATGATAGGTGACAGCTATGTATTAAAAGATGCCAGCATGCTAATATTAGCTTAGTAGCATGTTTAGCTGTTTTGATAGATAACAAGTGAGCCGTCAAAAAAGGGTGCAACAACCCGCATTTAAAAAGTAGAGGACAAACTACTCGGCTCTCTGCGACAACACCCGGCTCTTTCTGTTCATTTCAAAGAGTTGATTCGTTTCAAAGAGTGGATACATTTCAAAGAGTTGATACGATACCAAAATGTCAAACTCTCTAGCTCACTAGAGCATTGCAAGCATTAAATAGTTTAGTATAATTTTTCACCCGATTTCATGCAAACATCCATCAAAATGTCCAACTCAGCTGGGAAAGAGGTGCTACCTAAAAAATATTTCTGTAAAATGCACAGTTTTTGCAAAATTCCCCGTTTTCTGGGAATTTTTCCCCATTGGAAATGAATTGGGAGATTTTCAAAGGTTCGTATTATTTACATTTCTCAACCAATTCAGACCTTGCCCAAGACAAAATGCTCAAATTGTTGGGAAATTGATTGCTTTGCAGTCGCTTGGTTCTACGCCATATGGTGAGGGCGTTTTCTTTAAAGATTCGTCCCAGGTGTCTTCCCAGAGAAGTTTTGCCTTTGATAAGTGTGTGCGTGGGTGTGAACTGTAGTTGAGGGTGCATCCAGCAGAGGGCAGCTACATTCATGTTATTATACTGGGTGTTAGCATGCAGCGGCACTGCAGTTCAGCCCCAGCGTTGCCAGCATTCACACGCAATTTCCCCTGAAATTGCACAGGTTTAGTTATTTTTATTTTTATTTTTTTTCCCCTCTATTTTTGCTCATTTTGCTCTGTGACTGTTCTGGTTTTTGCTGAAATTGTGATTATCATGGTTGTTTATAATGCGGTTGAAATATGTTTGTGAGGTTCTTCTGCACCCTTTCTTACATCCAACCACCCCACCCCCCACCAGTCCCTTTTCAGGTCAGGTCCGGCTTCGAAATGTGGCGCAACAAAATTCATAATAAACGCATTCAAAGGTCAAGGGAGACTCATTTGGATTATGAAGTCGCCCTTGGCAAAGAAATTTTGCTCAGTATTTAAGGGCAGCTTGATTCAGCTGTTATGATGCTGGAAAAAAAAATCCCACATATTTGAATGTTCAATGTTAAAAGGTGTTAAAAGGACAGTGAAAAAAAGTAGGACAAATCACCTCCATCCACAAAGACTACTATACTGTATTTTTTTAACTTTTTTCACCTCATACTTGTTCCCAAATGGTAATACTATGTGGGAATGCATAAAGGTAAGATTTGATATATTCATATTCATATTTGTTTGGAGCACAACCTCTCTGAAAGACAGTCCTGGTTTATACTGGTGAATGGTTGCTCTGTATTGTCCTTATAATGTGATGTTTTTCCTGTCATAGTTTTACACAATACATCATTCCATTCCATTCTATTTTCTTCCGCTTATCCGGGTCTGGGTCCCGGGGGCAGCAGCATCAGTAGGGAAGTCCAAACTTCTAGGTCCCCGGCGACCTCTTCCAGCTCCACCGGGAGGACACCAAGGCGTTCCCAGGCCAGCTGTTAGTCCCTCCATCGTGTACTAGGTCTTCCCCGGGGCCTTCTTCCGGCTGGGCATGCCCGAAACACCTCACCGGGGAGGCGCCCAGGAGGCATCCGGCTTAGATGCCCGAGCCACCTCAATTGGCTCCTCTCGATGTGAAGGAGCAGCGGCTCTACTCTGAGCTCCTCCCGGATGGCCGAGCTCCTCCCCCTATCTCTAAGGGTGAGTCCAGCCACCCTACGGAGGAAACTCATTTCTGCCGTTTGTATCCGCCGATCATGTTCTTTCGGTCATGACCGATAACTCATGACCATAGGTGAGGGTAGGACAGAGATCGATCTGTAAACAGAGAGCTTTGCCTTCCAGCTCAGCTCTCTCTTCACCACGACGGTCCGGTACAGCGACCGCATTACTGCGGATGCTGCACCGATCCGTCTGTCGATCTCACGCTCCAACCTTCCCTTACTCGTGAACAAGACCCCGAGATACTTAAACTCCTCCACCTGAGGCAAGACCTCACTCCAACCCGGAGGGTGCAGTCCACCCGTTTCCGACTGAGAACCATGGCCTCCGATTTGGAGGTGCTGAGTCTCATTCCAGAAGCTTCACACTCAGCTGCAAACCGCTCCAGTAAACGCTGAATGTCACAGCCTGATGAGGCCATAAGGGCCACATCGTCTGCAAATACCAGAGACGAGATCCTAAGGTCGCCAAGCTGGACTCCCTCAACGCCTTGACTGTGGCTAGAAATTCTGTCCATGAAGATTATGAACAGAATCGGTGACAAAGGGCAGCCTTGGCGGAGGCCTACGTTCACCAGAAACAAGCTCGACTTACTGCTGGCAATGCGAACCAGGCTCCTGCTTCGATTGTACAAGGACCGAATGGCACGTAGTAGCGGGCCACCAATCCTGTACTCTCGTAGCACCCCCCCACAGGACACCACGAGGGACACGGTCGAATGCCTTTTCCAAGTCCACAAAGCACATGACATGGGCAAACTCCCACATACCCTCCAGTACCCTTGCAAGGGTGTAGAGCTGGTCCAGTGTTCCACGACCGGGACAAAAACCAAATTGCAGCTCCTGTAACCGAGGTTTGACTAACGGTCATTCTCTCCAGCACTCTGGAGTAGACTTTCCCAGGGAGGCTGAGGAGTGTGATCGCCCTATAGTTGGAACACACCCTCCGGTCACCCTTTTTAAAAATGGGGACCACAACCCCGGTCTGTCAATCCAAAGGTACTGTTCCCGACTTCCATGCAATGTTGTAGAGGCGTGTCAACCAACACAGTCCCCCAACAATGTCTCCACAACACATTATAAATAAGATAAATTGAATGACTATAATGTACGTATGTTTTGCTGAGGTGTTGAAAATCTTGCCCTATGACTGCCAAGTTCTCTGCTAATGCTTGCACTGCTATTTATAGACTTCAGACATGGTCGTCACATTGACAGGTTGTAAATTGCAGCTCATAACCCAATTTTTTTTTCTCGTATGCTAAGGCATCACTACATGTGACAATAAAAACAATAGCTGCACAGAAAAGGATCACAAGCAATGAGTACCTTGTTTGTGTTTATTTGCATCATCAACAACCAAACACATGTCATCGTCTCCCAGCATGTAAACACAAGACTTGAACACCTTCCATTAGACCAACCAGTGACTGCTGATCTTTTACTAAATTTAAATTTTCATACTAAAAAAAAGAATCTACTGTATTAGAAAGCAACAACAGTGCAATTCTGCAACACTCAGTAAACCTATTCCTGCGGCTGCGTAGCTTCTTTTCAACAAAGAGAGTAAGAGTAGCTCGTAACACATCATCATTGATCTTATTCCTCTGAAACAAACCCGAGGTGCTAAAACAATTAAGAGTACACATTAGTTGGAATTGAACACTTCTGCCTGTCTTGTAAGTAATGCAATGCAGTCAGAGAAGGATAAACAGGATAGACTCCCAAAAATGAAAGAACATCACTTCAAATTGATTCTGCAAATATTCATTCTTTTATTATTTTTTTAATTGTGCACATAAAAGTGATGAGTTCCAGTAAGTGGATGATTGTAAGTGCAGAGTAACATGCTACAAGGAGAAATAAGTATCTCATAGTACTCCCTAATCTAAGATCCCGCATAATTAGTGGCTTAAAAGTTCCAAAAAGCAGCACAACCACTCAAATACAAATGCTTGATGAGTGTTAAACACAGTGCTTTTGACTATAAGTGTATTTATTTATATTCCCCTCCATTATAATGCTGACTACAGACTGAATCGTAGTATGAAATGCTGACTGTGATCTATTGCTGCTATATGTTGTATGTGCATTCTATGCAAAACTTAGAAATATTAATAAGTGTAGCTATTCATCATAGAAGTTATGTCTGTGGCCAGCCTCAGCCATGAGTGTGTCATCATATACATTTAACAATTTTCATATATTCATATGTACATGCACATCCAGTGCAAGATATATTTCTAATCATTTCCATCGGCATTATTGTACACGCCAACGTCCGAGACGTACATCTGGCCCTCAACAGGTTTTACATTTATTAAAATTAAACACAAATAAGCAGGGGTGTTCGTTAATATTGGTCCAACAATAATATCAGCCAGATTTTGTCATAAAATCTGGTAGATATCGGTATCGGGTTTTTTCCCTACAATGAAAACCGATTGTAAAAACTGCTATATATGGGCCTACGGGCTCCCGTATTATCCGGTGTGCAAATGATGACCTCATCAAACAACCATGTATGGCTAATAACAAGCTTGCTCACTCTGTGCCTGAAAAACGTTACAGCTAATATTAAACTAGCGATTTGCAATGACTGCAAAAGCGTTGGTACTGAAGTATTGAAGGAAGAAGTTTTGGTTCCGCCTCACATAACCAATTACTAGGGCAAAGGCCATCAATCGGAAAATCACAGATGTAGCGCATTGGCCGCATTTACCAAACTTGTGGAGTTCCTCGAGCCATGCTTTGCCATGACCAATCACTAGGATTTCTCAGATGTGTGCTTACCCGAGTTGTACAAAGTTGTTTACAGCCGTGTCGAGAAGCTAATTCCTGATGCTTTATGCATTATCTTCACAACAGATATTTATTAATTGTACGACAGGAGACAATGTGATGACACGTATCTCTTGGTTGACATCGGAATCGGAAATTGAGAGCTGGACAATATCGATGCGGATATCCATATTGCATATCTGCAAAAAAGCCAATATCAGACATCCCTACAAATAAGAGCTTCCTTTCATGAGTAAAACACTTTATAACAGTAGTGGTGAAAATAAATACCGGGCTATGCTACACAAAGTGATCTTTTATCTCAAGTGTTCCAGTTGTCAGGCATAGAAGATGAGCTCGGGAATCTGACCTCCTTGCACCCCTGTGCCATTCGTGCTGTCTGACGAGCACTGGAATTGAAATGTCACCTTCCCACACTGCACCTCTGTCATCCCTTCCTGTCCAAAGTAGCTCAGTTCATTCCCATCCAGAACCACGCTGGCAGTGTAGAAGGTATCGGGCTCAATCTGGACCGGGTACTCAAACCACACAGGGAAAGTATTGCTGGATCCATCTGAGAAGTACTGGCTTAGGTTCTGTCCCATCAGTACTCCTTGACGTTTGAGCTCTATCTTTGCACTGTATTCTGTCGATCCACAGCTGGAGCCGTAGAGTCCGAACCCAGCGATGAAAACACGTTTGTCCACGGCAAACTGTATGCTGTCACAGCGACCTCGATAACGCCACTGATTGCTCCTGTAAGCGCAGGACTGGAATCGGTGGCAGCGCTGCGGTGTTAGACCTTTCCTTTGCTGGCTGACAAATTGAAGTTCAGGCTTCTTGGCAGCTGTGTACCAAAGGAAGATGTCATTGGTCTCGTTAAGTGTCAGCACGCCTGACTGGGCTGCTCCATTAGCAAAGTCATCCAGAGCCATGGTGGGAATGCGTATCAGGTACATGGCCTTACCCAAAACCTTACGCTTGTTGTCAGTGGACATGGTGAGCTCCTGTCTCTGACACTCAGCTTCAGCCCAGCTGAGCGCCGCCTCAAAGACAACAATCTCTTTAGCGTTGAGTGTCTCACGCTGGAGGATGCTCTCCAGGGTCTGGGAGTCGATGTCGCAGAAACCCTCCGAGCGTAGCGCCAGCTCGGCCTGGGCGTCGATCACTTCCCAGCAACGCTGAGTCAGCTCGGGCTCCTCGAACAAGCAGCTCTGGGAGAGGAGGACGCAGGCGTTCTTCGCGCTCAGGCTGGTCTCCAGGAAGTTTACGCAGGCGCGTGCCAGGTGGGGAACAATGTACTTCTTGGCAGCATACAGAGTGGCTAGCACTGTGTCAGCACTCAGGTCAATCTCATCACAGTAGATGTACCTGTTGACACAAACATGTACTGTAGCTTTCTCAGCTTTAATGGCTTACTCCTAATGCAGTTTGTAGCCGGAATATTATTTTGTACACCGACAGGTCGTAATGTGGACTGTGATCCGTATTTTAAGGTGCATACATTACATAGAATACTTCATTTTATTGGTATAGGATCATTTTTCTGTATACCTACATTGCAAGGAATAATATTGATGTCATGGCTTCATCCAATCAAAGCAGGGTGCAGTCATAATGAAGTGTAACTACGCCAAGGATGAGGATACGCTCCCGAAATGAGACACAGCAAAAGTCCCACAACATTAGCTACAACTTCACATTTTGCTATCAAAAATTCTGTACAAAGAAAATACATTTGATTGAAACGGTGTATACGTATTTTACATATTTATTGAACCACATTTGTATTATTGCAGTCCGAGCCGAGTGGTCCATTAGGCAATATAGGCGTATATTAAGGTTGCTTTGGCCTCCAGGGGTCGCCAATAATTCACCTTCAATATAACTATATTAACACATATTAAAATTATGAAGTCTGATTCGAATGCAAAATAATGCCCAGGATGCGACAAGTAATACAATAAAAAATAAAATGGATAAATGCAGTTGTACTATGCAAAAAAACCCAACTCAGATAATTACAGAGTGACGTTTTAAAACATTATCAGGGTAGATGTAAGAGATAAGGATGCAGAAAACAATCAATATCTTTAAGCTTCCACTAAGAAAACAAAGCTAAAGAGCATGGGTCAAACAAGAGAGAGGATCCTTACTTCAGCATTGCCAGAAAGGCTGGTGGTTCCACATCTGGAATATGGATCTCGTCGTCATTTTCAGCCAGTTCTCCATAGAACATGGCGTGAAAGACGGAACTGCCCACTGCCAAGACATACTGTTGGAAAGTGAAAAAATAAATACGTGAATATAAATGGTTTCATCTGCGATTTGAATTAAACAAGTCACGATATGACCATATGTGCTTGGGATTTGCAAATCAACTTCAACACAGTGTTAATATGCAACTGTGTATTTAAAGCGCAGTTATTGAACGATGCTGTCATTGTAATTACTGGAGGTTGTGTTTGTCGGGTTTCCCTTATAATGAGCAGTGTTCAGCCAGATAGCACAGTATTTCCCCTCAGGATGGAGAGGCATGTTTGCAACAAACAAGATTGCAACTGATAGAAATAAAATGAATTCCTAATCACACCATTGAACAGGGGAAATTCAATTTCCTGAAATTAATGACTAATCGCAGCTTGACTGCAACATAACGCTAACAGTAATTGTAGAAATGAGTACAAATCCATGAATGACATTACAAAGCCCTGTACTAAGCGTGTCAATGTGTGTATGTGTTGTGTGTGTTTGTGAGGGTGGAGGGATGCAGTTCAAGAGCTTGTGGGTTGAGAGGTGGGTGGCATGAATTCACCACAAAGTCTGACAATGAGATGATAACTGTGAACCCAATCTACAGTGTTACAACACAAGAATAGACAGATATTAAATATTATTTTCCATAAAGAGAAGTCGATTGGATCACTTTAAGATGTGCTCAGTTGCACCTCTTGGCTCTTGGCTCTGAATGCTAAATGGAGACCATAAAAACTACTCCACTGGTCGCCATATCCAACTGGCATAATGTTTCAGCTTCTAAGTGCAGTCAAGTCATCCTTCATATCCTTTCATAATAGCCTTCTCATAGTGTGCTAACTAACCTGCTGCCAGCAAGTATAGATTTTACATTTAGTTTCCATATCAAGACCAAAAACATAATTCCCGTACAAGACAAGTTAGACAGTGTGGGGCCTTTGAGTGAATTTTTAAAAATGACATATTCACCGAACCTGCTGACTCAATACCTGACAAGGGAGTCCAAATTTAAAGGTGAGGTGCACTCAAAACGCGCCTTTTTTTTGCAGTGTTCACTGCAACATTATGAAAAACGGCGGCAAATAAAACCTTACACTCTCAGTCTACAATCACTGATGATTAGACACCACACGATTTTTTGATATCAATAGATAAGTAACTTAAAAAAATGTTATTCACGTGGAGTATTTTGGACCCATGGCTTTATCCTGGCTTCTTGCTTTGCAGTGTGTGTGTGTGTGTGTGTGTTAGAAGCAAAACATAAGACATATCAGATCCACACAATAAAACTTTGATATTCCTGTCAATTTTTTGTGTTGTTTTTTTTTCAAAATCCAGGATTAAATCATCACTCAAGAAAAGACCAAACGCTATCTAAGATTCATTTTACCATCACTATACCTCAACAATGTACCAATTATAACCATGGAATTTCCATTTCACCTAACTAACAATTTGGTTCGGAGATTGTGTCATGTATATTAAAATAGAGAAATGTGTTTTTAGGTCACGCCCTTTGTCCAGGCATAAAGCATGATTAATCATTAATGGGAACATCTTGGAATACAAAAGCTTCAGGGAGCAAACAAGACAAAGACCACATTTCAAAAGGTGTTTCAAAAAACGATGAAATCGGCCTTGATTGTCATAATTACTGCTTAATGTTATACATACATTGTGTTTCTAATGCATCATCTTGCTTAACCACCATGGTAGCAAAGTTGGATATTTACAGAATTCTTCCTAAAGAAGACACAAAGACCCTTCCTTGTCCCGTCTTTCCTTCAGCCTCATTTACATAAATAATTGAGGACTGTCTCAAACAGACACACGGTGCGGAAGTGAGAGTGGAGCACAAAGGATTTCAGTTCCATGAAGTAATGAGGAAGATGATTTAAATGGCGATGATTGATTGCCTGCTGGTTGTACTTCTCATTTACTGAGTGAGTGATTGGTGAATGTCTTACTCTGTGTCCTGGCAGCCGCTTGGTCCTTCCAGGCTGACCCACCACAAAGTGAACATCTGCCATCAGCTCATTGTTGAACATGACTGAATTTCTAAACATGCAAAGACAGAAACACACTTTTAAGAGAATGCATTTGGTAAACTCCATATGCAGAAGAGAAAGATAAAAGATGGCAAAACGGCTTGTAGGGGTCTGTGCTCTGTCTTCAAAGAAGAGAAGTCAATTCAATGCAAATCTTATGACTTTACAAAGTGTCCCATTCACAATGAGACAAAAAACTGCCTGCGAAGACCACACTGAAGCTGTGTTCGTGTATTATTGAGTAGTGGAGCATGTCACTTGGCTAGGTAAACAAAATGTTCTGGGGAGACAAACAAAGTCTGGTTGAAAAACACACATTTTGCACTGGGCAGCTGGGATCTTCTGCCAATGGGCCAAGCTAAATATTTTGCTTTTAGTGAAGAACAATCTGGGCCTGTTGTGCATATCAATCCTCAGTTGTGTCAGCAGGAGTAAAAGAGGGTGTCAACAAGAATAACCCCGGCAGGTTAAGGGCAGGGTGCAGGAACGCTCACTTACACATACAGGATGAGGCATCTTGGGTTTTCCATATATTGTTTCTTTTTTTCCTTATAAGTGTGCCTGTGTGGTTCAAATCGTCTGCTGGTGCCTACCTTTCTCTGATAGTGGAGTAGAGTCCCTGCCAGTTACAGTTATGTATGGTGTTGTTGTTGTTGAGGTTCTGCTGCTGGTACTGTTGCACAGTGGTGGCAGGTGCCGGCTTTTTGGTGGGAAATATGTCCGCTGCCATCTTCTTTTTCTTCTTGCTCCTCAGAGTGATAATCTCATAACAGACTGGGGGCAACTTGGAGCTGCTGCTGGCATTCCCCTTCTTGGAGCTTTTGCTTGACTTGCTTTTGACTGACGCAGGGAGCATTAAGAAAAAAGTTAGACATTTCATGTTCCTTCCCTTGGCATCGACCATGAGTGTGTTCAACTGCTGAGCAGTAGAGGAGCGTGCAGAGAAGACATTCACCGGGAGGAGAACAGCTGCGAGGGAGGTCCTGGGAAGATGACAGCACAGGTTGCTCACCTCGGACGCAGTGCAGCACACACAGATCCCCTACGACAAACTTGGGGTTCAGTCCTCTGAAGAGCAAAGTCCACACTTGGGATCCACTTTTTTTCTGTGTGAAGGTAGAGCTGCTCTTGGGGATCCCATTCCTGCTTTATAGAGTGATGAGATCAGCGCTTTAAATGACCTCTTCCCCCTTATCGCTCTGCTGAGGGTTGGTCTGACAGCCCCAGATTTAGTGCTGCTGCAGTGGTCTTCAGACAGACAGCAACGATGCCTCAGCCCCTCTCATTTCCCACTCTTACGCCTCCTGTGTCACACTTTCCCGGTCTTCACTGAGGGTCTTTTACCATGTACTCCTTAACCCCTCCTTCTTTTGCTTCCGCTTTGGAGTCATCATGTAGGGATGCTATGGTCACGGATGCTGCGCTTCTCCGCACCGTTACTCGTTCTGCTGACTTCAGAGATTGAATGGGAGAGCACAGAGGAGACAGCGCTCCACCCCCCTGCCTCCCTCTGCTCCACCCTCGCAGTACACAGAACCGCTCATAGTACAGCCAATGGCAGCAGGCGGCTTTCCTGATTGGCTCGTGCAGCAGAGTGTAGCACACACTTGAATATGCAATAGTCAAAGTCTCAATTAAAGAGATAGCCATTTGCCAGCGGAGTGGCATATTCTTCTTCAGATCTACTTCCTGTTTGAAGCACCTCGAGCCGTCACGTATTTGCTGTGCCTGAAAGGGTACATGCTCTTTTGAAGGGCAGGATTTGCTTAATGAACACATTTCTGCAATATGTATACCACACACAGGCTTGGATTTGCAATTCAGACTTTACTCAGACGTATTTGTGCTTTGCAAATATGCTTGTGTCAGATATGACTTAATCACGTGTCTCATCCGACAATGCCAAGGCCAGGGGATTATTGTCCCTGACCAAATTTGGAGTGACAGTCATTTTTTATTGAGTGAATAGGTGTCACCTGACAATCATTTGCACCATTCTAAAGGATGCTTGTAAACTCTTGCATAAGCTAATACATTGAATGTGCCTGCATGCTTGTATACTGAAAAAGGCTATTCAATATTTTTGGACATTCAACTTTTTGTCCAAAATAGTGAACCATTTAAAAATCTCTCCCACATCATTTTTTGACATTTCAAGCTAAAAATGGGCAACTAAGACAATCACTAAATAATAATCTGCAAGAATGACATCTTCAAGTGCATCTGTTATTGCACAATCTTTATTTTTTTATATCCCGCTCCTTCCTTTCCAAAAACTAATAAATGTATAGACAGTTTCCTTGTTTAGACATCTCTGCAGAGGAGTTGACTGAGCCATAAACGCAATGCACTTTTGCACAATGTATAATTCATGCACTTCTTTTGCTCCTCTTGTGCAGTTGGTGCTTTGCACTGTGGGGATTCTATTTAAAGCTGCTGTGTTAAAATGTTTTAAATGTTTGTTTAAGACGGTGGAAAGTACCACCAAATGCTTGTTTTGTATTATTTATATTCTATATTACTGTAATGTTAACATAGTTAATATTTCACCATGCCTTCAAGTCTTAAGCAATAACAAGCAATAACGGTATCTATTTTTACTTAACATATTTTATTTTTATTTGCACAGACAAAACAAACACAAAAACCCGGGCAACCGTACACAAAAAATCTGAAAGGGCAGACGAAGATGTGGACTCCACTTCTTTGAGCTAGAATATTGATTTTTCCATAATCCCTAATTAACTGTCTCAGTGTTTGCTGCACTGAGGAGCATTAGCTCGCAAAGCTCCCTTATAAAGTGTGTGATGTAGAACACAGACATTTGCTATGGTAACATGGGACTACCATTACAGGGCACTATGCTCTCCAAATCCGGGCCACTCGAGATGTTACCTTGGTAACCACATCCACACGCTCCAGTGGGATGGACATTTAGTACACAGAACAAGTGAATGTGCTGCAGTAATACACAATTAATTTTGCACCCTCTTCCTTGACAAGACACTTGCCACTTACCTTAAAATGCGGCCCTTTAATTCCAATTAAAAGTACAACAATAAAAAGCATTACTATCACCCCATGCTGTCAAACTTGACAATTTTGTGGTAAAAAGGAGGGTGATTATCATTGTCCCTTTAAATGGCTCCCTGCCTTCTTTAATTGCATTTTATTTCATTCTTCAACTGAAAGTGCAATCTTGTTATTCACACATTTGGAGGTAAGAAAGGGGATACTGATGGCGTAGTCACAGCATCAACGCTTGTCATCACTTCTGGTGGTGTAGTAGCACATTTATTCATATGTAGTTATGGTTTTTTCAGTAATTACCGGGGACGTCCGATATTAGCTTTATTGCCGATATAGTCCAACTCTCAATTGCCGATTCAAGTATCAACTGATACAGATACCGATATGTGAAACATCACATACCTCCTGTCGTGAAATTAACACATATCTGTTGTGAAGCTAATGGATACAGCATCAATAATTAGCTTCTCGACATGGCCTTCAACAACATTCAAAAACATCTGAAAAATACTTGGCTTTGCAATGCGTGGTTCGAGGAACTCCACAAGTTTGGTGGTTGGCATCTCGCATGACATAAAAGGGCTGGTCATCCAATGCCATACACTCCACCATTTTCACCTTGATGGCTTTTGCTGTGGGCAGTGGAAGTATTGAAGGAAGAGGTCTTGGTTTCACCTAGCACAACAACGCTTTGCAGTCATTACAAATGACTGTAATGTCGGAAGGAGACACCACAGATATAACGTGAGTCAGGTACAGAGTGAGCAAGCTTGTTAATAGCCAAACCCGGCTGTTCGCTTCAGACATGGTTTGGTGAGGTCATTATTTGCGCACCGGAAAATAGGAGCCCATAGGCCTACATACAACATTAGTAAAAATCATTTTCATTATAAGGAAAAACCCAAAAACCGATATATAGCGACATTACGTTTTCACGCCAATATCAGGCTGATAATATTATACCTAGTAAATACATACAGTACTGTATGTTATTAGGATAACATGACTAGGATAACATAAAAAATTTCAACACTTTAATATTTTACATTGTGACGTGAGAGGCCCCCTTTTGGATCTCCAAAGTGAAGCCAGTTCGGCGATTCGCAGCCCGCTGGTATTTTTTTCTTTGCCCACAGCGCATTCTAAAAATATCTGATTTAATAAGAACACCGTTTTTTTTTAAAACAACCACAAATATGTTTTCTAAAAAAAAAAAAAAAATCTAATTTTTTATCTAAAAAAAGAAAAAAAACCCAACCACAAATATGGGGCCACGCGGTGGCTGAATGGGTAGCATGTTGGCCTCACAGTCAGGAGGTTCAGGGCTCGAATCTCCGTTGGGCATCTCTGTGTGGAGTTTGCATGTTCTCCCCGTGCGTGCGTGGGTTTTCTCTCTTGTCTATATGTGCCCTGCGATTGACTGGCGACCAGTCCAGAGTGTACCCCCCCCCCACCCAAAGTCAGCTGGGATAGGCTCCAGCATACCCGCTACCCTAACGTGGATAAGCGGTATAGAAAATGAATGAATGAATGAATGAACCACAAATAGGGAAAAATTATCACTACATTTACAAGACACATTTACACACGCATTTACTGTCAAAATATTAAGAGAACAATATTAAGATAACAAAGTTGTAATCCTACAAGACAAAGTTGAAGACAAATAACATTGTAGTATTATGAGGAAAAATACGTATTTTTAAAGTTGTAAGTCGTGATATTATGAGAAATAAACACAAATTAAAATTAGATTGCAGAAAAACACATGATGTTAGGAGAATAAAGTCAAAATACAATGACACTAAAATTACAATATGAGAAGACGAAAGTTTAAAAAGTTGGACATTGTTTAAAAAAAAAGCCAGCAGAAACAGAAAAAACAGATGTAATTTTATGTGAGTAATGTCAAAATATGAAGAGAAAAAAATTATATTCTAACAGAAAAAAAGTTGCAGTTTGTGAGAATAATAGGATAATAATAATAATAATAATTTGTCATTTTGCTATCAGAGTTGAAATATTACAGAAGAAAATATGTCATTTTTTGAAAGTTGTATGTTTTGGAAAAATAATATGGAAATATATAATAATATCATAGTAATATAATAGCACAAATTTTATTTTATTTTTTACAAAGATGAATTATGTAAAAAGTTAAAATTCTCTATATACTGTATGAGTTTTTATACAAACTATCAAAGTGGCATTGCATTGTTTCATTTTCTCTTGTATTCAGTATGTGGAAAAAATGGAATTCTTTGTGCAAACCTCAAATTGAAGAAAATTGGCAATTTCCCTCATAATGATCTGCATTTTCTGGATCTAGAGCTGCAAGCTCGTTTGCAGTGAATGAATGTTAACAGAGTCAAACAAAACAAAGAAGGTCTAATCAATGTGCAGTCTTTGTGATGTGATAGTTAAGACGGATAGACTGAGTGCATATGTGGTGGAGGCGACTCCCTGCCAGTGTGACTTGGAGCCCAGATAAGAACGCATGTAGTAAAAAACCTCTCCTGCAGAAATTTCTGGGAGGTTTGGCCGAGCATAGGCAAGGATAGAAAATGAACTTTGATGCAGGCCTGACATACACACGCACACAATCATCAGGAAAGGAGTTTTGGGCACCTAACATCTCCATACCTTGTGTTGTGCCAGCCGTCATTAGAGCAAAACCTCTTGAGAAAACAACCATTCATTGTGGCACCTTGAGGTTTACTATGTCTTAACTCTGAGCTCCCATAAGGAGTTCCATCATCAAAATCATCCATCTGTGGGGATTGCTAACGCACGAGCCACGTCTATTGTTTTAGTCAAAAGACTCATGTTTTCTGTGGCCTATTTTCACAAATGACAATATTGCTTCCACTTTACCACTAAGCAGCATCCCAATTATACTGCATGCTGAGCAAAAGATGGAGAGTGAGGAACTTACTGAACTTGAGAACTGTATCAGTGTGATGATTGTTTGTACTTTCAACAGCCCCTTTATACTCTATAACATGGCATTCGCCATCCCTTTTTTATTTTGCATGTGTGTGTGTGCCTGGCCAGAGTCAGGTGAGGTTTGCAAGATCATTTTCCTGACTCTTTTGTGTACATTGTGTGTATGCGAATGGAGATATATTTGTATTACATCGGTGCATGTCCATATGTTAGAATATTGTGCTAAAGTTCATTTATTTTGGTAGTTAATTTAAATAAAGAAGTTTCACTCAAAATGATTAACACCCATTTATTTACAAAATGTACAAACTTTCAATTAAAACAAAACAAAAAACAAAATAAAATACTAAAATAATACAACTACTGTATTACCTGAAAAATTAGAATATCTAGTAAAAGTTTTTTATGTTTTGGCAATTTAACATAAAAGATGAACCCAACCAATTTTATTGAGCCATTACATGCAAATTGACATTTCTCAAGCACTTGTTGTAACTTTTCTGATTAAAATTTTCAGCTCATAAAAACCACAAACCCACAAACTCAGAAAATTGGTTTGTTTTTTTAAGCTGCAAGAACTGATGAGCAAAATCCAAAGAAAAAAAACGTATAATAATTATAACAAATCTATTTAAATTGCATATTATTCGAATATATAATATGTCAAACTCTTTTAAGTAGAATTTCAGAAATTCCTTTTTTTAGGATATTCTAATTTTCGGGGTAGTACTGTATAATGATCGTTATCTGAAGTGTTCAGCTATTTAAAGTTTTTTGTTTATCGCAAACTACTGCAAGTTTCCAAACTTTTCAAATAAAAAAAATAATTGCAATTTAAATATTTGTTTTCTAATAATTTTAATTATTATAGCAAACAAAGCAGATAAAATCAGTATCTCATAAACATTTGAACACGAAAAAAATCGCTATTGTAAACTACTGGTTCACACTCTAATCAGCAACTTAACTTCAAATACATCCAAAAGCTTCTCGAGCATTTATATGGTCGCTTAGTCTGAGCTGAACTGCTAAAAGAACTTTTGCACGATTGACATTTGCATTAAATGTGTATGTGACTGTTGTAGGTGTTCATGTAAGTGGAGAGCCAGATGTTATCATTATGTGTGTATGTGACTGTACAGACAGATGTTTACAATATGTGTGAATGTGACAGGACCGACCCACACTAGTTAGCCACACCAACATGGTCAAAAGAGCCAGAGGTGTTTAACAATGTGTACCATTAACTACTGTTCCCTGTGTGCTCTGTAATGTAAACAGGAAGATGGTCTTCACCTCAGGTCCGCTGGCTGTACCCTGACAGTTCTTTGATGGGGCACCAATTGGGTTTTTACCTCAAATATGCTGCTTTTGTGCTGCGGCCCGCCAGATGCGTTCAGAGTGTTTACTGTCTGGGAAGTAAAAAAAGGAGGGACGTTGACATACTCCTAAATGGTTGATGTTTTATTGTTATAGTTCATCTTGTATATCACACATCCTTTATCCGTGCATATTCCGGGTGTTTTATTCAGTTTTTAAAAAAAAAGAAAGTTATTTTTCATTATTTGATGTGGTCTAATGCTTAAAGTGCTCCTGAAAAACGGGACACAAGAACATACAGTATAGCAGATTGAATGATGCTTTTTATAAATAAAATAAGACAATTCCAAGTGGACTGGTAAAATTATAAGAATAAATTGGGTGCGCGTATCAATTATATAGTCTGGCTCCCCGGCCAATTTGGTTTAGTCAATGCGACCCGCAAGTCCAAATAATGGCCCACCCTTGCCTTAGCCCCTACAGTATGTGTGCAAAAGTATAAATTGTACCTGGACGGACAGAAATGGAGCACTGTGGCATACAGAAGGGACTTACCAGTCAAAGTGCCCTTGTCCTTGTTTAGAAACACCATGATCATGCAGGCGGCATGCTATAAGGGGCTAGACCCTAGCAGTCAGAGTCTACCAATTGAAAGATTGCTGCTTCTTCTGCCAATTTCCCAAAGTATCCTTGAGGAGCATTCTGGAGTACAACCCCTCTGATTTCCTTTTTCTGGTACATGCTCATCTTCAAGAGGACTACAATTGGTACTGCCCTTACTATTATTAACTTTTGCAACGTTTGACCAATGAGTTGTTAGTCACTCCTTTGTCTTGCATAGGAAGACTCCGAGATCCACACTTTCTCTGGATCACGTACAGTATAAGCCATTATGTAAGCCCACTGTCCCTATGCAATGTGTACAGTGTCTTCCTCTGCCTCTGTGTGTGTTTGCGTTGGCGTATGTGTGCACAATAATGACAGCGTAGAAGAGAAGACCTTCTAACCCATGCCCACTGCATGATCGTGCTAACTCCTACATGCTTTTCACCATTGCTCTCCTTTGGTGTTGTATGTAAAACGTGATGTGAGTCAGCTTGTTTAATAGACTAGATACCTACATACCTAGATTGAAGGAATTACTGGGGATTGAACCAGCAATCGGAAGACAACTATTGTACCTTGTATCCCTCTTGCATTGTGCTGAACCCACCATATCCTTCCTAAAGTCTTAAATATGTTTTTTTTTCAATCATTGCAATTAACCATTGTATCAGTAGGTATTCTCAGGTGATCTGCCTGCTTTAATCTCTGTGGCGATAAACCAGTGGTGCATTTGATCCCTGGGCCTTCAGTGGCCTGGCCAGATTTTTTTTCTCCAGACACTGTGAGAGCCAGTATTTAAAAACAAAACAATAATGATTGCAAACATGTGCCAGGGCAGTGATTCCAACTGTCTCGTTAGAGATGTGTCGTTTAGAGAGAGGAGAGGAGAGCTCCAAAACATTAGGCAAGATAAGCGCAATTGCCATAAGATTGCCACGATAGCATGACTATCGATAATAATATAAGTCCCCTTATCTTTGAATACATTCTCCCCAATAAGCCTGACTTACATCACTGAAGGTATCTTTGAGTTAATTACTCATTTCCAATGGTGATCGTTGTCTGTAAAGTTGGCGCTCAGCCAAATGGTGGTTAAAGGTTCAGATAAATCCAACATTGTTTCTGCAAAATCAAGATAATAGATTGTTAATAAAATATTATTTATTGGAATAAATATTGCAATTAGAGTTTAAAATGTAGGCCAGCAGAAAAGGCTTTGCTGTCCCTGACTGCACACTAATGCAATAAACAATTATAACACTATAATGTCCCTAACCATGTCATCTTTAGGTTCAGTTTTATCAGTGTTATATATCAACTCACTTTCCATTTCGGCAAGGACTATCAGTGGAATTGTTTACACTAAAGCAAACATAGCCCATACCAAATACTGTACACTAGGCTCAAACCAAAAATGATGGAATGTAAGATGTTGACAAGGTTGTCAAGAAGGCGGGTCATAACTTGGACTTTATTTATTTCATACTTTCTTGGACTACATTTGATTAAAATAATCTTTTTGTATGGTTACAAAGGACCTCTACCTCCCTATGGACATGATAAAGCTGGGGGAATACAGCTGAACTATTTTTTTTAAGTTGTATTATTATGAGAAACAAACAAAACAATAAATCAAGTTGCAATTTTGGGAACATTCGATTGGATACAAGTTGTAATGTTACCATAATAAAGTCTAAATATTGTGAGAATAAAGACATGCCATTAGAAGAAAAAATGTACCGGAAGAAAGTCCAAATATTAAAAAAAAAAAGATACTAATAATACACTAACACAGTGGTTGCCACTAACTTTAGACCTGAAGCCATGTACCCGCTACTCATGTGCACCTAAAAAAACATATACCTTTTTATATTAATTAACTTAGAAATGTTAATTAATTTTATAGTAATTTCGAGTCAAAAATGTGTATTTTGCATGGTCACATTTTGATATTGTTTCACGAGCACTAATAAATAGGTAAGTAATCATCCTACATGTCTTTTAGAAACATTGAACATATCAATTGGTTAATTCATTTTATAGTAATACCAGGTCAAAATTTTGCTTGGTTACATTTTTTTCACATGAGCGCTGATAGATATAAATCATCCTACATAACTATTATACAGTCTGGTGTTGCCATTCTTCCATTTGAATGAGTTGAATTTGAACATCACTCTTTGGTCCACTCACGATACGGTTTAAATCTGCATATTAATTTATTACCAAATTGAAGGGGAAAGTTTAACAATGTCAATCAAGCGGTACCCCTGTGGGTACTCGTACCCCAATTTGGGATCCTAGGCGCTAACACAAAGCTGAGAAGCATGTTTTTTTTCTCAATAAATACATAAAATAACATGATATATTATTTTATATATAAAATAAAGTCTAGGCATAAAATGTAAAAGTGGCCCCTGCATCCATTCAGTATTTGGAGCACAGTAGAAAAAGTTTGGACACCCCTTTTATAGATGATGTTTAAACTGATGCAGAGAGAACACATTGTGGTATATGGAAGTGTATTGAGAAAGCCGACTTCAACACAGTATTTGTCACACAGGAATATTGAATTATTTCTAAGATAAGAATACTGGATTTAGTTCAGAAGTACAGAACACCAACAAGCTACTGAAGCTTTTTGCAATGGAGGCTGCCAATGTGCTATATTGTAACATGAATTGTAGCGGTGTGTGTGTTAACCAACAGAAACCGCAGGGCAAGAGAAGGTCAGGAGGGAGATTGGCTTTTTTGAACTGAGCGTAAACAGTCCCCGTGGAAAAGCTGTGGAGAAGCTAAAAAGAAAGATATGGTTGTGTGAAGCACATGAGAGAAGCCGTTCAAAGCCGGTTCTTAATCCAGTTTTTAGCCGAGAACGCCCCTCTCCCATTCCTTTTCTTCCGTCGCTCTAATCTCTGTCACAGCGTTAACGTTCACATTTCAGAGCAATTTGAATCCAGTATATGTCACCAACACTGCCATTTATTCATTTACTCTAATTACTTTGTGCAGTAGGAGTAGATGGCTTTAACCCTCTCACAGTTAATGTTTGATGATCGCCTCACAGCCCCATGGAGAGGCAAATATGACCTTTTCTGAATTAATTATCAGTAAACCAAGCAACATGACACTAATCACAATAATGTGTTGACCCCTTTAAGAGGCATGTCATTCTATTTCAATTCATTAGCAGCAGATAACAATGACAAACTTCAAATTGTTTTTGTCTATACCGTACAGAATTCAGAGTACCATGCAGTGTACCATGCGGAGTACCATACAGTATACCATACAGTGTGCCATGCAGTATACTATACAAATCTAGAGAAGGTGACTCTGAATATAAGACGCCTCCTTTTTAAGACTTGTTCTTGGAAGAATATTAAACAGACCAAATGTTTATCAAAATCATATTTTCAGTATAAGCAAAATTACAAATGTGGTGAACTGCAATGAAAAAGGGACATTTGCTGCTCAACAGTTGTGTGATTTCTTGTTTGCTAACGTGACCCACATTTGAGCAACATTCTTTTGATTGCATCTCTGTCGCTGCCCTGTGAGTGACAAGAAGAAAAGCTCTAACTAACTAGGGGAGAAGGGCTTTGGCGCCACCTGCTGGTTTGCAGGTACAAATATCTAGACTCTTCTAGGGCAGTGGTTTCCCAACTTCTTACAGTCATGTACCCTCTGGACATAGCAGTGATTTTTTTTTCTAACTTGAATTGAAAATCATGAAAAAATGGAACAAAAACCAAGTTGTGTTGATATTTTTGTTGGGTGTATATGTGACTGCATACCAGTCATGCAGAAATTGTTGTGCACCATCACCTCAGCACTGGTGTCAATCAAATGTCATCCTGCCAAATCCTACTTCTCAAACATTTTAACTTTAATTTTGTTTGAATGTCGAGCCCAAGCTGAGTAAATCACACCAATTCCTCCTCCTTTATGGTTTGATGTGTGACACATGCAATAAGTGCTTGACGTTAAGCTTCAAATGGCAGGAAAAATATGTTTTAAAACATTTCTAATTCTATTTGCTACAAGGTTTCAAGGTTTCTTGTACAGAAGAATATGAGTCTTGTAGTTTTTCTGCTGCTGTATTTCACCCCTGAGTGACATAAAGCTGAATTATAATGGGGAGGGGCCTGTGGGCTGCAATCAGCCCTTTTCCATCAGCATTACAGAAGCATGACATCCAGCTGTCCCTGATGTGCCGCCCAGGTCCAATGTAGAACTTGTCTGCTGTGCGTTTTCACTCGGAAAGAAAAGTTGCCCACACAGTGTCACACACTGATGCATGCTCCCACACATGCTCAATCAGCAAATGAAATATTTAAGTTAGTCAGTGGGAAGAGATCTGGAGCTGTGATTTACAAGAAAATATCTGACAAATCATAGGGCACATTTCTATTTTCAGAAACGCTATGACAATTTCTCTATATGCGTGACATGATATTTTATTACTGGTCTGCAATGACCTCAATATTATGAGCAGTTTTTACCTATCCCCTTCCTTGTACCTCTGCTTCAAGTATTCCCTACCTTATTTTGCCATCGTGAGGCACTTAAACGCTGGACTGTTCCTTTGTGATTGAGTCCCAGCTTGAGTTCTACATTTGTTTCACTCGAGCGGTCCTAAATCTGCACTAAGGCTTAATATAGTTCATATATATCCTGTTTTTCAACAAGCACATAGCAATTATCTTAATCATACTGATGGTGTCTTCCATTGTTTCGTTTGAGTGAAGTACAGATACAGTTTCACTGCAAGACCATTTCTCTCATTGTTTAAAAAAAACCCAAAACAAACGTTTGTAATATTAGCTGTGGTGTGCTGATAAAAGTGTTTTTGATGTGTTAGTTTATTGCAGAGTTTACACTCTTTAATCAAAGCGGCTTGAATCATTTTGAGTCAAACTGTACCCACGCAGGCACGCTCAGATTTGTTGTGGGAAAATGTGTGTAGAGACAATGGAATGTGTTGATGTTCCATAGCCATTATTGTGCTGTTGGTGTTTTAGATGTTTGGTGTAATACATGAATCATTCTTTGATTCTTGATCTAAATAATTCACCCATACTTAATACTGTATATTGTGGCATCCTTTTCATCTGGAAAATAATAGAAAGAATAGCTTTCTTAGTTTATAGGTTTTAGATATGTTGGCTGTGCCAGACTTTGATAGTTGGCAGTGGTGCCTCATGGTGGTCGAGTGGTTAGCATGTTGGCCACACAGTCAGGAGATCTGAAAGATATGGGTTTGAATCTGCATTGGGCATCTCTGTGTGGAGTTTGCATCAACCCGTGTGTGAGGGTTTTCCAAAAAGGTTAATTGGCGACTCTAAATTGGCCATAGGTATGAACATGAATGTGAATGGTTGTTTGTCTGCCCTGCGATTGACTGGCGACCAGTCCAGGGTGTACCCCACCTCCCGCCCAAAGTCAGCTTGGATAGGCTCCAGCATAACCCTGCACGCGGCAAAGAAAATGGATAGATGGCAGTTGTGCAAAAGTATATTGTATTATATACTGTGTTATTATATACTATCTGTATTTTCAATATGTACTGTGGTTAGATGGAGGTTCTAGTTTTCATCTCGATTTGTATCTCTGTGTGCATGTTTGAAGTTTGCATGTTCTCCCCATGTGTGACTTTTCTCCGTGTATTCCGGCCTCCTCACACATTTCACAAGTTAATTAGGTTAATTGAAGACTCTAAAATCCGTGTTTGTATGCTGTTTGTATGATTTGGTTTTTGTCAAATTTTCTGTGAATTTTATTTTTGGTTTTAGTTTTGCACCTGATAAAATGGTCCGGTTGCCCTGCACTGTATCATTCTGCTAAATAAAGTGCCCAAACAAAGCACCCTGCAGATGCTGACTCTGTGCATTTTTTTATTGAATATGATGGCTAAATAACCTGCCAAAGAAAGTTGTGAGTGCCAGCAATTTCATAAAGGACAGAAACATGATTGAATTGCATCGTTTATCATACCAGGGTGTACAAGAAGTCTGCATGAACAATAAGTTCCATCCACTTGTCATTTATAATTATTTTGTAATGTTTTATATGTGTAAAAAATATATAACTATCCTTGAAAAAAATATATTTTTTGTTAATATTTTTGGTGTCTGGAATTAGTTAATTCTTCTTTTCCTTTCGGCTTATCTCTTCAGGGGTTGCCACAGCAAATCAGTTGCCTCCATCTAACCCTGTCTTCTGCATCATCTTCTCTAGCCCCAACTACCTTCATTTCCCCTTTCACTAAATCCATAAACCTCCTCTTTGGTCTTCCGCTAGGTCTCCTGCCTGGCAATTCAAAACTCAGTATCCTTCTAACAATATATTCACTATCTTTCCTCTGGACATGTCCAAACCATCTCAGTTTGGCATCTCTGACTTTATCTCCAAAACCTCTAACATGTGCTGCCCCTCTCATGTGCTCAGTCCTGATCCTGTCCATCCTGGTCACACCCAATTCCAGCTCAGCCTCCTGGTTTTTCCTCAGTGGCACTGTCTCTAAACTAAAAAACATCGCTGGTCTCACCACAGTTTTTTTCAACTTTCCTTTCATTTTAGCTGAAACTCTATCACACCCGACACTTTTCTCCATCCATTCCAGCCTGCCTGCACACGCTTCTTCACCTCTTTTCCACACTCTCCATTGCTCTGGACTGTTGACCCTAAGTACTTAAAATCCTCCACCTTATTTATCTCTTCTCCCTTTAACCTCACTCTTCCACTTGGGTCCCTCTCATTCACCCACAAGTACTACGTCTTGCTGCGGATAACCTTCATTCCTCTCCTTTCCAGGGCAAATCTCCAACCCTCAAGCTTCTTCTCCACCTGTTCCCTGCTCTCATTACATATTACAATGTCACCCGCAAACATCAAAGTCTATGGAGATTCCTGTCTAACCTCGTCTGTCAGCCTGTCCACCACCTAAGCAAACAAGAAGGGTCACAGAGCTGATCCCTGATGGAGTCTCACCTTCACTCAAAACTCGTCCGCTGGAATTAGTTAATTGGATTTACATTATTTCCTATCTGAAAAATTGCCTTGGTTTTTGTATGTTTCAGTTTTTGAACAGTTTTAGAACAAATTAATGACAAAAACCAAGGTTCCACTGTAGCAACACTCTGATAGTGTCATCACATGGCAACAGTTTTAATAAAGCTCTTGTATAATATTGCATCATTTGCTTGTGCACAGGTGTACCATTGGATGTGTTAGAGAGCGTACTTTGGAAGATTCCATACAAATTAAACAAAGCTGAATGCATCATCACACTTTGTTGTTTTCTCCAAATGCATACATGCAGTACATCACCAAATCAGGCACTCACAGAAGCATGACATCTTGAGCTTTTTCTCTTCAATGTCCCCAGCTGCCCCAAATAATTTACAATAAAATATCAAGCTTGTTACCCTGCAGCTCCGCAAATTGGGAGCACAGCTGGCAGAACACGATTTTGCTCTCATAACAGCCGGATGGGGCTTGAACTGGGTGAAAAATGTATAAAATAAATGGAAACTAAAATTAAAAGACTTTTAGAAAGTAATGTTAGAATATTAATTTGATGAGGAGACTCTTCAATTGTAACACAGATTACAACTCTGGCATGGTTGCAGAAATATCTCTCTCCGCAGTCCATCTCAGAAGATGATGATGACTCCCCAACCTTCATAAGGAGAAGCGTGTGCTTGATGTGATTAAGGTGGGCAAGCAGTTGCACACTTCACAGGACCACCCTCTCAGCTTCACAAACGACTCCACAGATGTTTTTGTTTCTTAAATTGATTTTGTAAAAGCTCTTTCTTTTCTGGTTATTTGGACACTATCATTCGGATATGTTAACAATTTCACAACTGAGAATGTTTTGAAATTGAATTAAAAATAGGAGATCGAGGAAAGAACCCAAAATGAAAGTACACAGTCTACAAGAGTGTGAAAACTAAGTTTGTGTGAAGTGAGTTAAACTAGTGCGAGTGAGAACAATGTGTCTGTCTACTGTGTGTCTCCAGAATTTCACCATAGCCTTATGTAGGTTTGCATCTGTGATTGTGCTATGTGAGTGTTTATGAAGGCCTTCAATGAGAAGCTATTAGACTGAAGATGCACTGAACTGAATCTAAAAGTGTAATAATAAAATCTTACAATTTATTACCAAAATACTAAAAATTAATTTCTAATGTAAAACTATAATAACCGCTACTTTTTTTGATAAACTTTGAACCCCGCATCCTCTACAACGGTGCGGCTGATTTATAACCATGTTTTAATCTCGTCATTTACTTCAGAACTATTACTTTTTGTTTAAATACTGTGCTGCTCGTGAGTCAGTGAGGAAACAGTAGCTCTTTTTTTGGCAGGAGCCAACCACAAACTAGAAGGGAACTTAAAACGAGCTTGTCAATCGGAAACGTCATTCACGCTGCAAGGATTAATACAGTTGGCTGTGTGTCCACCCTTCTAGTGGACAAAGGAAGTTAATTGATTCATTGCAGTGCTCCCGCAGCCATGGCTAGTGAACCTCTTTTCTGGGAAGAAATGCATGATAGGAAAAAGTAGAAATAGAAAGAAGAAATAGTTGCTGTTTTTACTTTAAGCCATATTGGCACTTGTCTTATATATTCTTACCTACCTTTTAGTGTTAAGTTGTTTGATAAAAACAGATTGAATCTTTGAATTTTTGAATCCTAGATTCTAAGTAAAACGAAAATGATGCTATTTGGTAATAGCAGAAGAGATACTTGTGAGAATAAACAAATTGACAGGGAGGAAATTGAAAGGGTGAATGAACATAAGTTTTTGGGCGTCATAATTGATGACAGAATGAGTTGGAAACCTCACATCAAAAATATACAACATAAAGTAGCAAGTAATACTTCAATACTGAATAAAACCTAATTTGTCCTAAATTAAATGTCTAATTTAATTGTGTGTATTTTTTGTACATTTTCAACGATTCACAAACATCAACATAACATTACACAACAAAATATAAATCTAAATGGAAAACCTAAACAACAAAGTAGCATTCTGGTAAGAGTTTTTCTAGTCTTTATTGAAGCTTGGAATTCAGAAGCACAGCCGCAGCTTTGATTCCCCACTGCTCATTTTCCTCACATTTCTTGCTTGCTGGAGTGTTTTGCCAGTTTATTCGGCATTTTTCAGGGTAATTCATTAAATAAAACATCCCTCTCATGCAAAATGTGGCCAGGGTACACCATGAACAACTGTGAGCTTAAACATAAGCTAGAGCTGAATTGTGTGATCATCTTTAACGTAGAACAAGAATGCTAATCTATTTTTGCCCACATTCTGAATGTTTATTACTTTGCCAAGGTCAGCAGCCTTTCCACTGTTTTATTAGTTTGCAATGTTTACAGTCAGCCGATTTCCAAGGCTTCACAGTACATCAATGTGAGCTTAGTGTACTGCAACATATCATCATGTCAGCATGAAGCATGAAGTGAAGGAGTTTTTTCACCTCTGATCATCCTTCAGCATTAAATTCCACTTTGACCTCCTCCCTTCAGTATATGCTGTACAGAGACATTATAACTATAACATTTGTACAATCGCCAGTGCTGTGATTGAGTGTCACCACAGGAAAAAAAGAAACCCATTCCTTGCATCTTACCTTAACAATAGTTCAATTGTTGTTCTCTTGGCAATTTCATTTCCAGACTGAGCGTGAAATAAAAAAATGTTTTTTCTGGTCCGGTTGGCTGAGAGTGCAGACTTATTGATTTTTGTGTATTTAATTCTTCCTTCATGAGATAATATGCAGCCAAGGAAAAGCTTTGTATTATTTTACAATCAAAAGAGCATACATCTAATTCAGTGTGTGTTTCAAAATGTTGACTAATATCAAGAAAAAAGGAATGTCTATTGTCATGTTCCGTGTGACAGTTTGGCTTTCCGGTTTGGTTTTCTTTTGTATTTGCGTTAGTTCCTGTTAAGTCTCTTATTCTGGTATTCTTGTTTCCTGTCTGACACCCGGTGGTTTTGACTGTCTCTTTCCCATGATGTTTTGTTGACACTTAATCATCATACCCACATACTCAACTAGCAGTCAAGGGTAAATATTTATATATATATATATATATACACACACACACACACACACACACACACACACACACACGCACACACACACACACACAGACAGACGGCCGCACGGTGGTTGAGTGGGCAGCATGTTGGCCTCACAGTCAAGGGGTTAAGGGTCGAAGGGGTTAAGGTGTTAACGAATCTCCGTTGGGTATCTCCGTGTGGAGTTTGCATGTTCTCCCCGTGCGTGCGTGGGTTTTCTCTGGTTTCCTCCCACATTCCCAAAACATGCATGTTAGGTTAATTGGTGACTCCAAATTGTCCATTAGAGTGTGAATGGTTGTCTGTCTGCCCTGCGATTGGCTGGCGACCAGTCCAGGGTGTACCCCGCCTCCCGCCCGAAGTCAGCTGGGTTAGGTTCCAGCATACCTGCAACCCTAATGAGGATAAGCGGCATAGAAGATGGATGGATGGACATTTTTATAATTTGGCTCATTGCTCATTTTTGTTATTTAATGTTTTCGTAGTAAAATTTTGTATATTTGAGACCTTTGGATTTCAATATATATTATACATTATTCAATTGTTATTATTATTATTCATTATTCAATGTATTTTGTAGTTTACTTTTTTAACTTCAAATGAACCTTCCAATTAACTCACCAGCCTTACTACTCAGTTTGGTCTAATCCACTTCATGAGAGCAGTGTGAGGACGGACATCCGGCACACATAGAGTATCCTGACCTGATAATGACAGAGCACAAATAAAGATGATCATGTTTTTGTTAGTGCATGTACAGTAAATGTACGGGGTATATCTGTACGGGGGAGGTTTATGTAGGGTGGCCCAGGATTTGGAGCTGCGTCGCGACACGTAACAGAACGTAACAGTGTGTGCACACACTTTATCCACACATTACATTTACATTGAAATGATCACTTCCACTGTTGGAGCGGTGGCTCAGGATGCATCATACTGCCACTGCTGGCTTCACATAGTTGGAAGCTGGCTGCATTGGAAGCTTTCAGCATGAATTATTTGGAATGCGGATGAGCTCATATGCCACAGAAAGAGAAACACAGATTCATTTTATGTGTGACCGCAATAATTTGATTTTTTAAATATATTTTCTACATTTTTACTCCAGTCCAAGTGACATTAAGCAGTACCATAAGATCCTTTTTTCATTTGGACTCATTCATTATTTTCAAAGATGGAACGTTCTGTGCTTGTGTGTATAATCATGTCCTTTCCAGAGCAGCAAATGGACGGAACAACCATGTCAGTCTCTTGTGATGCTATTACTTTTGAGTGCTATTGAAATAGTACATTTTGCTTGTTAAAAAAGGGGAAAAGGCCATTTACAGCCTGGAGCATCACCGTGCCAATTAGAAAAAGAGCTTGACTTATCAAACAAAACATAACTTATGATACATATTGTGTGTGTCAATGTGCATCCGTCTTACAATGGAAGTGCTTTTGGCCCACACAATCCTCCAGTAACTCACAAGTCGTGCATCCAAGTCGTGGATGCGCTATTTAGCTACATTTGTTCTCGTCCTCTCTTCACCTGGAATATCATAGCATACAGTTTGAGAAGAGGATGAGTTCAATCACACCACAGCCATATTCGCTGGTGTATTAGTGAACACCATGGCATCCTGCTGTGCATTGTGTTGTCTTCATCTCATTTCATCCTCGGCGTCTAAGGCAGATTTGCTTGCAGGGGCTGCTTGCAGACATTTGAATTAAAGCTGCAAAACTATTAAAAATGTATGGTCTGACCTATATTTTTCATGCAAATAAATAAATAACCAGGGATTTAGGGAAGATGATGCAAATCTTCAGAAGTGGGACACAGGAAAAGCTGATAGCATTTTAACAATCAGGACTTTAAAAGAGGCCGACCGGTCCTGTCTCACACTTCCTCACCTCATCATGCCCTCTTCATTCTTGTCTGCTGCAATGTTGTGCCCTCATAGCTGTGCCGGAATTGGCCTCTTTTACAGAACTTTATAACAGACGGTGACTAACCTCTATTTGCCCCCTACAAGGCATGTCGTAATGTCATGGTGGGCTGTAGAGACTGGGTCTTTATCACCTCCAGCTAGAAGGTTATGCCTTTTAACAGCATGTGGTGTTATGTGCATGTCTACAACTATGATGTTTTTTTTATTTTTTTGTTGAAATAATCATTTAGAGGAGACAAATCAAACAACTGTTAAATGAGATACAGTATGTCAAGCCTTACTCACATACTGCAATATTTGCTATGTGTGTGCGGGCTTTGACTTAGCACAGACTCACAGGGCCGGTGACGATTGCTTTAACTAAACATTTTACTACTTTATTACGCACACAAATGTAGTTGCATGCAGGTGAGTGTGCTTTGACTTTGACTTTTGGATTACGAGTTTTAGTCTTTGTATTTTATTTAATGATAATGTAATATGTACCGGCTATCATAAAAAACCTGCGAGGAGCTATCACATGACACACATTCTACTTTATGACTTGGCAACATTGCTAGCCTGCATGTGCGTGTGCAAACAATCATGCCCTGGCCTATCTCTTCCAATCATGCCAAAAAACGGGAAGTGTGCCATGCGTGGGCGTGGATTAGTGCAACCGGACTTTAGGTTTGAAGTGTGCCCATGCGAAGTACGATTGACTAAGCGTGAACACAGTAATCCCTTTGGGACGATTGCAATGTGTTCCAGAAGGTCAGACTCAAACCGAAACATACACTTCCCATAGGAGATGGGAAAATAAATGTAAATCCAATTCATACATTCATTTTCTATACCGCTTATCCTCATTAGGGTTACGGGTATGCTGGAGCCTATCCCAGCTGACTTTGGGCGGGAGGCGAGGTACACTCTGGACTGGTCGCCAGTCAATCGCAGGGCACATATAGACAAACATTCACACTCACATTCATACCGATCGACAATTTAGAGTCGGCAATTAACCTAACATGCATGTTTTTGGAATGTGGGAGAAAACCGGAATACCCGAAGAAAACCCACGCACACACGGGGAGAACATGCAACCTGCACACTGAGATGCCCAACGGAGATTCGAACCCAGAACCTCCTGACTGTGAGGCCTATGTGCTACCCACTCAGCCACCGTGAGTGCAGATGTTGCAGCGGGCATCCCTCATGACTGAGGGCCCTCGCCTGTGTGGTAACAGCTGGGTTATTCAACAGGACAACGCTGCAGTTCAGTTCACAATGCTCGCTTGACTTCTTCAGGGAGAATAGCATCACTCTTTTGGACCATCCTGCATGTTCCCCTGATTTAAATCCCATAGAGAACAATTGGGGACGGATGGCAAGGGCAAATTATAAAAAATGGCTGTTAGTTCCAGACAGTTGATGCCCTTCATGAAGGCATCTTCACCCCTTGGAGCAATGTTCCCACTAGCTTCCTGGAAACACTCTCATCAAGAATGCGCAAATGAATTTTTAAAGTGATTAACAAGAACGGTGGTGCTACTCATTACTGAGTCCTACTGAGAAAATGTTTTGTTCTGGTTGGGAGAGTTTTTTTGTCATTTTTTGGGCGAACTTTTGCTCAATTAAAAAACAGCCTATTTCAGTTTAACTGCTATTTTCAAAAAAGGACTTTTTCAAAGTCCTTTTTGTCACACTCCCCCTTCTTGCTTTTGCATATTGCAGCTCTACTTAAAACCTCATTAAGATCAAAATGTGCAAAAGCAATTTTTCAACTGGTCTTAAGATTTTGATCAGGTCTGTATTATCCATAGACACCATCTTTGTGTTTGGCTATGAGCAATTTTTTGAATTCAGTGGAGTTTCCCACCTTCTTTATAAAAGGGCTGCCACATGCAACTTTCTTTGGCTCCATTTCGAGTTATTTTGTAGCCAAGAGCAAAAGAAAAGCAGAGACTTTTGATGTAACTGCGTTACTTAGCAAAGAACTAAAAAGTCAACTTTCATCGCGCAACAGAGCGGACGTCCTTTTCCTGTTTCCACGTATTAACAAGCTGATGGGTTGCTAACGTGGACGTTTTGTGATAGAATTACATTAAGAACCCAGTTTGTATTACTAACACAGCAAGCAACACTACATGGTAATCTAACTGGCAAATGTACGTAAACCGAGTCAAAATCAGTAGAGAGGCCTGCTGAGTCAAGGTAATTGTGATATTTCCTTCACCCGTCCATTTTGCCACTGCATCTCTTTTCTATGCCTCTTGCTCAATTCCTTCTGCCACTCTGACTTGTCTCATTGGATTACTTCCTTCTTCCACTATTCAAACAGTGTCAGGGACCATGGCAGTGAGAATAAAGGCCACGGTGTCTCTTGCCGCATGATGCACTGTCGCTGTCTGATGGCTGCAGCCACGAAGATGCGGGATGCAAAATGTCAAAACAAACCCATCGGCAGCAGGTGTGTGGAGAGGTTGAGTCTTGGTCTTGGTCATTACTGTCAGGACAAAGGAATCTCTTTTTAGGCGAAAGCAGCGTTGAGTGAAAGCATTAACATAATTTGTCATTTTGCTTGCGTACATGAAAAGGTCACCATCGTTATCTCTCACATGGTCTTGTGGTGCATCGGTTTTCAGGATGAAATCTGTTTATAGACCATGGTTGTAACACTCACCCTCACAATGTGATGAGAGAGTAACCTTTTAGCTCATGTTTTCTGCAAAGGCCATCTTGTGTCCAACGCACCTCATAAACCAATGCTGTATATACTGTAATAGTGTGTAGCTCTTTGTGCTTGTGTGTCTATGCTCAGGCGAGGCTGCTGGCTGCTTTTGTGATGCAGAAGAGTGTATTCATGCTGAAATGACTAATTGGGAAGTATAGTGTACTAGCTCATTTGATGCGCCAAACAATGTATTCCCTTTGCATGAATAACTGTAGGTTTATGCCCCGAATACACAGCTCATGTGCAGCTACTTTACACCACTGTAGCCTGCTGATTATGAAGCCGGTGAGAATTTTACGAGAGCCCTTATCCCTTTTTTGGTCCTGTGTTTGCACTGTGCTCTCCACCCTGCGGGACTTCTTCCCCCCTCTTTCTGCATTTCTGTTGTTGCCACAAGCTTGGCATCAAAGGCCCATTAAAGGGGGCCTCATCTAAATGAACTTGACAGCAAAGCCAAGGCGTGGTGATGTGGGTGGACATGCAAATCAATATTTCACACCGTCAGCCGCTGGTTGGCGGAGCATGGAGGCACAGCCAATGCCGCCTGTGATTTGGACCACATGAGAGAACAGGTCTCACCAGTCAGGACCTCATCATTCATTGGAAGATTCCACACCCAAATTACATCTGTGTTTGTTTATGTTCCCCATACATGCCAGGACTATTTCTGTGTGACTTTAAACAGAAAGGGTCAGTGTAAGCGATGTACATGGGGGGCATTTGGAAGCATTGGCTTGTACCACTTAGTTGCAAAAACCTGTCACGCAACATGTCAAAACATAAGCATGGCTGATGTAGCTCAGCAGGCCTGAGAGCGGCAAGCAGCATGTCATTCAGCTATAAATTGCGTTACACACAAGGTCACCTTGTGCAAAGGTTGGGGGAGGAAATGGGATAATGGTGTAATTCATCTCAAAATGGCACCGATATTTATCACACAGTGAGAGTCTGATCACATGCAGTTAAACTCAGAATTACTATTTTATGATGGGACCAAATAATATGTCATCCTCTACCATGCTGTTGTGGTAAATCATATTTTGTTTGTAAATATCAAGCTATTTAATCATAGCCTATTGCGCAAACAGAGAGAGAAGCGTGGCTGCAAGGCGGCTATTTTCACTCCGCTAATTGCCGTCCTTGAATGACTTTCAACTCCAAACCATGCTCCCTCAAGGAGACATGTCTTAGCATAATACAGAGAGCTTAGAAGTCATTGATATGTGCTCCCTCTGCTCTGACAAACCAACGCTTCCAGGCAAGGAATCCCCCACCCACATCCCCCACATGCCAGCTTATTGCCAGCATGTTGCCAAGCTTGTGCCACGCCGGCTTTCGCAACCTTGACCACTGACTGTGTCTCATTCACACCTCCCCCGGACTCATGTAGTAGTTTACATCAGCACAAACCGTGCAGATCGCGAAAAATTCATACAAAATTGATGGAAGAAATGGTCTGACTTTTCACTCGTTGTCCTGCATATGACAGTACCTTATAATACCTCTTTTGTGCACGGGTACTTTGATATACGTGTACAGGATGGGTAAATGGACAGGCAAGGTCAAATCCATCTCCATAGTCCTCAGCTGGCACCAATCCAGTCACAGGGGTGCTTGTGAGTTGGAGATGCTTTTATGCTGGATGCACAATTTGTTCAGTGTTTACCCTCCTGTCCATGTCACTCAAGTCGCTGAGTGACATCAACATGGAGCTTCTGTGCAATGCGTTTTTTTTGCTCGAAACCAGTCTAAGTACAGTCAAACCTTTTTGAACAGCCTATTTTTAATAGGACTCAGTTGTCTTTGAACATTTTTGTACGTCTTGGTTTTTGTGCATAACAAAGTGGTCCATTTGCCCTGTACTTTATTGTCATCAAGTCTCCAAACAAAACTTCTAATGCGTTGCTGACTTGCATTTTGTCATGAGTGTGACTGTTAAATACCCTGCCATTGGGCCAAAGAAAGTTGCTATTGGCAGCACTTTGATAAAAACGGTGAGAAACACTATTAAATTTGACCTTGCCCGGATGTACAAGAGACTTGAATCCATGTAAAATGTTTTGTAAAATATTTTTTTGTTAAGATGTTTGGGTGTTTGCACATTTGGGAAAAATATATATATATTTTTTAATTTGTATGTTTAGTTTTCGGCCGCACGGTGGCTAAGTGGTTAGCACATTGGCCACACAGTCAGGAGATCTGGAAGACCTGGGTTCAAATCTCCGTTGGGCATCTCTGTGTGGAGTTTGCATGTTCTCCCCGTGCGTGTGTGGGTTTTCTCCGGGTACTCCGGTTTCCTCCCACATTCCAAAAACATGCATGTTAGGTTAATTGGCGACTCTAAATTGTCCATAGGTATGAATGTGAGTGTGAATCTTTGTTTGTCTATATGTGCCCTGCGATTGACTGGCGACCAGTCCAGTACCCCGCCTCTCGCCCAAAGCCAGCTGGGATAGGCTCCAGCATCCCCGTGACCCTAATGAGGATAAGCGGTACAGAAAATGAATGTTTAGTTTTTGTTTGACCTTTTGGTGCAAATGTCTGCCAAAAACCAAGCGACCGCCGTACAACCTAATTTCACAAAATTTATATTATTTATTCCTTAAACAAATGCAGCTCAGTAAATTAGAATATTGTACAAAAGTTGTTTGATTTTCCATTGAGACTACAAGCTCAGTTAAACGATCAGATATTTGCAGTTAATTTGCTGTTTAGAGCACAAACCAATAGTTTGAGCTTTTTGACAGCGAGTTTCTTGCAGTATTTTAAGTAGAGTATGTGCATGTTAAATATGTTCTGTCCAATCAGATTTGAGCTTCTATGTGTTGTTATATCAAAGTAATCTGCCCAGGGCCTTCAGGAGTGCTGGCCCTGTCACATACACACCCTTAGCAATGGGGGGCTGTTTTGTTTTTATCCAATCAGATTTGAGATTTTCCTTGCAGGGTGAGTTAGCCGGGCAACAGTGACATCAGCACTTTTTCGTCCTCTGATTGGTTGATCAGAGCAAAACTGCTCAAAAGTTACGCCCTCAAAATATGACTGGGGAGGAGAAATGAACATTTCTGGTGGGTAGATATTTCCCTTTTTGTGTTTTATGTTTATGCTTGTCAAATATGGCTGAATGACAACTTAACAAGCGGCGGTGTGAATTAGTCACTAATTCAAAGTATTACTAAGCAGTAATGTGAGTCAGGCGTATCATACGGTGACCGTTGTTCGAAACCCTGCCGTGCCACAAGTTTACTATCATTAATGTTTTTATTTTTGGTACTGTCTCTCACAGTGTGTGACAAAAACAATCTGGTCAGCCCACTGAAGGCCCAGGTACCAAAAGCAGAGCCCACCACTGCTTTTTCAGTAGATTTCTGGCACTCGAGTAGCAGCATTCAGTATGTAGTACAGCTGTTTTCATTGTTACTATCTTCTCCCACACTGGATGCTGACAATAATCTGCCATAATCCTACACCAACACCTGTTTTTTGCTCTTCATAATAAATGAGTGATTAAACATTTGTACTGTATATGTAAAGATGAACTCAAACTTGAAAAATGTGTGCATGTGCATCTTCTATTACATAAGCCCAGTACGGCTCCTGCCTTGCAAATGTAGCATCACACCTGATGAATGACCCGGTTTCCTTTATCTCAAGAGACATCTGTGCACGTGAAGACGCACGAAACGTCAGGCCTCTTCAACCTCCTGTCATGGAATCAATCCTTCCTTGAGATGTGCTCTCCTTAGGGGATGAATCGGTGATGACGCTCTGCTTCAGCCTTCCCTCTTTCTCATCCTTTCTACATCCTAATATTTTGTCATCCTGTCTTTTTTCCTGTGCTGAGATTAGCTCTCTCTTTCTTTTCCTCCACATGCTGACATTTCTTCACGCTTCTCTGTCTCTTTTTATCTCTCCCACCCCCCCTCAGCTCCCACACCTCTCTCTCTCTTACTCACGTCTTAGTAGCGCAGCATCTCTTGGAGCTGAGGGACGACTGTGATTAGGACAGAAGAGAACTGGCTGTAAGACAGAGACAAACTCAGAACTGGGTCATCATTGTTTCAGCTCGAGACTGTGCAGATGAAAAGCTCAAAGACAAGAGCAGAAAACGATGCACAGCACAGCGGTGTCAGCCCGAGACATTTCTGGGTCTCTGCAAAAATACTGATGCAAACGAGTCGGAGCTAAAACACCGAATTCAATATAATAAGAGCTGAATAAAACATGCTGCTAACCTGATTTCCCATCTCTGAACTCTTCAACTTAATAACCATCCGTTAGTCTAGCAGGGCTGCATGGCAGAGGACCATCATGGACAAAAGTACAATAGTCATGAAGCTCAAGACGGATAAATTATGGGTTGTCAAGCAGGTGATAGTGTCATTTTTTGCTCCCACACTCTCTCTAATTCTTGTCCTCTCCAGTCATCTCTCTCTCGTTCATGTAACCCTTTAGCAGACAGTCTGACAGGGTCTGTCCCACTGGCCAGCCATTCAGCACTCATCATGCGCATCATTTCCTCTCATCGTTCCCTTGGTGTGCTTTTTCCATCTCTTCTGGTTTCTTCTCTCAGCGCTTTTAGCCACTACGCAAAACATTTTTGGTTTGTGGTACTGACCAGCACAATGCGTGTCGAGCACATGCAGGCTTTTTGCATGTTGTCTTCTTCTACATCTCGTCATGTTTCATTATTTTGATATTGTCATCCAATATTGGCATCAACATGAGTTTGGTTGGTGCTAGAATGATACTCTTTCTAGCTTGGTATGTCCGCCGTGTGTAATTATTTCCAAGTTTTGCCTTTGGATTGTAAATGTGCAATTTGCAATGAAAGTGCTGGTCGTGCAAGGGAGGAGTAAGACATCTTCCTTTAATATGTAGTTTGTCTTATATAATTTATTGTATATGCTGAATCATTCCATTTTATAATTTCACTGTATTTTTCCAGAGTTTCACTTTACATTGTTTTTATATGGATGTTTGTGCCACATAGAAATGTGCAGTTTTCCACAATGTATCTGTCACGATCTGTATGTTTGTCTGCGTGACAGTGTTGCTTTTGTTCCCTTTTTTGCCTCAGTTGCTGTTTTGTATCTTGGTAGCACTTCCTGTTCTGTTCCGTTTCCCGTCAGCGTTACCTTTTCATTCTTTCACACCTGCTCCTAATATGTTCTTAGTTATTTAGTTCCGGTGTCTGCTTGGCCGCTTGTCGGATCATTTACGTTCATTACTGCTTGTAGGCTGTTTGGTGTTTGCTTGTCTGTTCTGTTCCTTGCTGCCGCTGCTTAGCAGCATTCCCTATTAAAGAAGATCCTTTTCCTGACCTGTTTGACGTCCTGCTATCTGCATCCTCGGGGTCGTTAGCACCATGGCGAGAAGACACCGTAACATTAGCAGCATTATTTATTTCACATCAAATGTATTACTACTTACCTGTCTTACTTGTTGATAGTAGAACATGTTATTTTGATGGAAGATTGATAATTTTTAATGACTTGTTGAAACAAAAATTTTCAAACAAATATGGCACTTTTATAATTGCATATTACAGTATTTGTCTTATTTTGCTGTGTTTACTTGTGTTTTAAGTTAGAGAGAAGAGCTGCAGCCAACATGGTATCGGTTGACATGGGTATCAGTAATGAAGTGCTGGACAGTGTTGGTATGTTGGATATTGAAAAGAAAGCCAATAACGAGGATCTCTAGTTTAATGGCTGGTACTGCAACATGCTTAACAGCAGAGGTATGGCTTGGAATCAAAATAATGATGACTTTTGACTCAACTTGACAAAATCAGCAAAGGCTTGCAACTTGACTTCAACTTAGACATTGATGACTCTGGATTTGACATTGAAAAGTGTGATGACTTGAAAAATGCTTGAAAAATTTCCAGTGAGTGTGTTGAGTAAGACGTGTCCCCATTTAAAGTATTCAACAAATGCGGGGGTCTCGAACTCGTGCCACAGAGGGCCGAGACACTGCAGGTTTTCTTTCTTTCTCTGTGTGGAGTTTGCATGTTCTCCCCGAGCGTGCGTGGGTTTACTCCGGGTACTCCGGTTTTCTCCCACATTCCAAAAACATGCATGTTAGGTTAATTGGCGACTCTAAATTGTCCATAGGTATGAATGTGAGTGTGAGTGTGAATGTTTGTATGTCTTTTTTTGCTCTGTGATTGACTGGCGACCAGTCCAGGGTGTACCCCGCCGCTCGCTTAAAGTCAGCTGGGATAGGCTCCAGCATACCCGCGACCTTAATGAGGATAAGAGGTATAGAAAATTACAAAATGAATGAATAATAGGGGGAGGAGTTGTAGTATGGAGAGATTTTTAATATTTTACCAATTTGCCTGATCCACCTTGTTTATAAATGACTTCACAAATGACATGTTTTTGCATTAAAGCATATTTTGATCACTAAAGCTGTTCTAATGCAAACCTGCTGGGTGATAAATGGCGCACGATTATCAAGTCTGTTCAGGGACAAAAGGGAGTGTGCAAAAAGCATGCCTTAGCAAAGCAGCACAAAGATTGTTGAATATTTTGAGTGCATTATGGTTAATGGATCTGCAAGATACCTCTCTGGCGAGCTTGACTTGACTCGCCTGTTGGGGTTGACTAAGCTGTGATGTTTTGTCTTTCCCATTAAAGCTTGATCAAGGCACCAGTGTTCACTCTAACATGACAGTGTGTGTGTGTGTCTCTGGTTTGTAAATAAGAAAAAAAAAAGCTAAGGGATTTAGGGCCACTAAAATAAAGTACTGGGTCTTTCACTGCCATCTAGTGGGTAGTTGTTGCACAGGATTTTCTTGGTACGTTGAAAAAAAGAGTGTTGCACCTCAACTCAATACAGAAGGTTGACCTTAAAGATGGTTGAATGGGGAACAATAAGCATGACTGGTGTCATTCAACCCAAGCCAAGCAATTCCAACAGTTTGTGAACGTATCCAACTGTTACATACTTTGTCATTGAATGTTCTTAGTTCTGGTTATACCGTATTAGCAAACATACAGCACTTAATGGCACATATTCTACATGAGGAAATGGCAACAAGGAGATACACAAAGTATGCACCTTCTGCTATTTGGTGGAATAGCGTTTGGTAGTTCTGCCAAATGAACAAAGATACATTTTATTTGTCGTAAATAGTGTAAATAATCATTTTTAGGCCAATTAAAGTGAGACTGCATAATTTCCCGCAGCGCACCTGATGGCACTCTAATTTGCTGCAGCACTGTGGTTTTGCATTGCTCTTCCAGTTTGTAGTTTCATCAGTCTGAATTTATACCCATATGTAGCATGGGGTAATATGGAAATCATACAAAGCTTATCCAAAAATGCCTTTTTTATTTTTATCGAATACAATTGACAAGGAATTGTAAGCCAGCAGAAACACATACAACAACAAACACAACGACAAATCTAGATTCTGCATAATGAGCAGAAATGAATAATTGATATACAATTATGGCAATGTAAACCTACTATTACAATGCTGTTTGCTAGTTCATCTTAGGTGCAAGAGACATGTATTAACGGAGGAAAATGTAGTTACTTATACTGTAAGACTTTACTTGCACTTTATCATCTTCGAGCAATTTTTTTCAGGTGGCCGATGTGAAGTACAAGCAAACTTTCAAGCGCTTCAACTTGTGCATTTTAGCGAGATGCAGGTGAAAAACTAACAGGTGACTCTAACCATAGGCTCGCATGGTCAGAAAGGCTGCGACCATAGCGGGCCTGTCAAACTCGTGCCATGGAGGGCCGAGACCCTGCAAGTTTTCTTTACAGCCGGTCACTACAGCAGGTGATTTTAATGATCAACGCCTCCTTCAATTTGAGAGTAGGAGCTCATCGATTAAAATCACCTGCTGGAGAAACTGGTTAAAGAGAAAACCGGCAGTGTCTCCGCCCTCCATGGCATGAGTTTGAGACCTCTATTTTAGATTCATACTGTTTATATTTTCACTAACTAGTGGTATTTAGAGCCCTGGAGAGTTCCAATTCATTGGCAACTTGAGCAATCTTTGGCAATTAGCAATCAAACACTAGTAATACAGTTTGAAACAGGAGCACACACAAAATCTTGTTAAGGGCCACAAAAACCTTGGAGCTGTTGCTGTTAGTGCATGTTTGCACCGCAGTACAGTACCAGGTTTTGGTATGTAACACTATATGTACATTCATCTTTTATTCTTATCCTTTACTTTGCTATCAGATGGTATATGTTCTGCTACACAATTTTAAATTACTTCAGCAGAATCCTTTTTTTCTCTGATTATGCTAATCACCATTTTTCATCTTGCCTTAATTAAACCTTTCAATGGCCATTATGTTCTCCATATTTCAACAGGAATGGGCAGGAAATTGAATAATACCGTGCGGTGACCTCTCGCAATCACGGCCTGCCAGCAAGTCGGTGCGAGGCAATTTCGCCAACATATTTATCTCATCCACACCACACCTCGTACTTAATCCTAATGGCCCTTTCATTAGCCTTTTAACTGACTAGCGCTGTGATTGTTCCACCGTAGCTCAGCTGCCTGATCCAGCATACGTGGTATATGACACGTTCTCCAACCCTGCAGCGCTTTTTACAAGGAGCTTCTGTTCTGTGTATATTTTGAAATTGTTAGTCTTAGGTGGAGAATTCCATGGTTGTAATTGTTACATCATTAAGGTATAGCATGCTTTTGTTTCTGATAGCGTTCTGTAAAATGATTCCCCATGACGATTGTTGCTGTTTTTTTGGTACACAGATTCAAGTGATGAAGAACAATTGTTACTTTTCATGCCCTCTGCTATCATGCATGTTAAGTAGTGTGGGAAGTGTCCCAGATTCTGTTTGCAGGTTATAGTAGATTACTCCTCTATATGGAACATCATTTAAGATCATGTGGTGTCCAGTCATCCCGATTGTTAACAATAACATGAATGTTTTGTGATTGCAAGGTTTTATGTGTGACTTTTTCATGAACTTATGTTTGTACAGTTATATTTTTTATTCTTTTTAATGATGTGGCATGTGTTGAACACTGCAAAATAAACAACTTTTGAGCGCACCTTAGCTTTAAATTTTAACTCCCTTGTCAGATTTTAGTGTACTGTACAAGTGGGGGAAATTCTCGTTAACCCTACAGTTCAAGTATAAGTCTGTCATGTTCCACCATTTTTTATGCCATACGATGTCTTGAGAAACTACTAAGTAAAATGCAAAAAAACCATAAGATTACATTATAACCCATAAGATAGATGGCTCAAAACATATTTGTTATTAATTCAAATGAATCCTGAACAAGATAAACAGAAGAACATGAACTGCAAATGTTTAATTGAAATGGATGTTGACTGGGTCATGAGATCTTAGGCATGTAAAAGTTCCCCTTTTAGTACATGACAACATATATATTTACATTATAATTCATTTGGTTTGGCTTTGTACCTGAAACTACAAATAATATAGCAAGCACATCATAATGTTTACTGATGATTACAGTTTGTGGCCTATCAAGTTTCTCCATACAGACATATGGATAGTTGCCTTCCAAACCATAGGATGTAATCATAATTAGAAGCCTTCATAATCAACCAAATATGTTTTCTCTTTTTTAGGAAAGCTGAATTTTTTTCTGAGGAGTCTGCCAGTAGATGGCAGTCTATACTCATCTTGTGTGGACTTGCACCATATTGCAGGAATAATCCTGGAGGGGCAAAGGTCGAATAACAGCACATCTGACAAGAAGTGGGTCAACACACTCTCGAGGGACTTTCTTAAGTAGCGAGTGCAGCTACTTAGAATGAGATTTGCCAGAGGAAAGGGTAGAAGCCCCACTTCCAAAATGAAATCAAAAGCCCCCGGGATTTGTCTGTTATCCCTGCAGCGCCCCTCTAGCACAAAATCATTACTTCAATACAAAAAACTCAGAAGGTTTTTGGTCATGTTACTGCCTCGCAGGTTAGATGAAATTGTCACAATCAGTTTAAATAAGACTGTGATTGTTCTTTAATTAGTTTGAATTAATTGTAATCTAAAATCCATTGGGAAACTATATAACGGATTCCTTATATTCAAAATGTCAGTTGTTCTAATAATAATAATAATGAGTATTATTGCCAATATACAATTATGTATAAGAAATAAATGAACAATATTCTACGCATGTATCTTGTAGTGAATATCATATTATTACCAGTGGTGGCTGTTGGTCCCACTCAAGGAGGGGAATTTTTTCTGGCCTACATGATAAATGTGTTTATTTATTCATCCAGTATGTAAATTCTACCCTCCGTTCCTAGTTGTTTTTAACCAAAGACAAAGTTTGTGGGGATTGTTAAAGTTTCCGGATCAGTTCAGAACAACAGAATGAAAAACTCACTAATTTTACTGTCAATCAAAAAGGGATTCCGTCTCATACACATCATCCAATTATCATGCAGAAGCAGAGCGTCTGGGCCAACCCACTGCCACATAGACGCCCAGAGAGGCTGAGCGTCGATGGGCAGGACAAAAATGGATCACCAACATTGATGGATCAAAAAGCAACATTACTGTAGTAAGAACGCTCGGCTGCCACAAACCAGTTATCCCTGCGATAACACCTCCTGACTTCCTGTCAGTGGATTTTTTTATTGAGTGACACCCCTGAATAATCCACTATGGGGCCAAAGAAAGTTGCTAGTGCCAGCAATTCGATGAAGAAGGTGAGAAATTCAGGAAAGATTGAAGATGAAGTCCCCGTCCCATGCTCATCGCTGTCTTTGCCATCTTTGGTAAGGGTAAAAGTGATGTAAAATTTTCATTTGCCCATTTTATTAATAATTTCTCATTGTTTTCTGTGTGTAAAACTAATTGTTCTCTATACCTTCTGTAGCATAAAAAACTGAGGTACCACTGCATTATTATTATTATTGCAAGTAGTAGTAGAAATATGTTACATCTATGATACATCTCTTTTTAAATGTTCTACTTCTGCTTTAAGACCCCATGTACTCCAATTTAGGCTGAGTGTTTGTTTAATGTTTAGTGGACAGGAATTCCCTTGCTTCCCATCAGACCTGTATGCGTTTTATTGGCTTTTGTGGGATTTGGGCAGGAAACCAAAACTAATGCTCCCTTTCCCACATCAAACAGATGCAAAGCACCCCGAAATGTCAAGGGGTAGGTGTTGAAGGTGGAGGGGCGGAATAAAGGGTTGGCAGGGTATGGGGGGGTCAGAGTAGTGAGAAGCTGCAGCTGATAGGGGTGAAAAGAAAAATGCAGCTTCAGCAGACTCTGAACTTATCAACGTGCGCTGGATGTTGTTCCTGAGGCTGCTAAAGCGAACCAGATGTAGTGCAGGTTGCTCAGTGCCACTACGTGTTAGGTACTGCCTGGGTCAACCTGGGGCGTGTTGGCAGTAAAATAAGAGGAGGCTGATGTTCATTTAAATGTTGTGCAGATGTTTCTGACTAATGTACTGTACAAGGTCTTACGGCTCATCTTCCTGACTTACAAAGCCTTCCCTCTCCCTGTCAGCCTCTCAGCCTGCCAACAGGCAGTGGATGGTAGCAGGAGTGTTACATCCTGACTGTGCTTTCTGGGTTCTGTCACTGTGGCTTTCTGCATCTGCCAGCAGCAGTGTTTATAGGATTGTGTCTCATTTTCTCCAGTGTTAATTTATTTCAATAAAGACAGCCGTGACACATAGTCTCCTCTGACCCGTGTGTGCTGCGCTACTTTTCTCATCTCTGTCTTGGTAAAGAATGAACCATGCAGCGTGCCGCTTTGACAATACGCATTACGTTCATTGTCAGTTTATTTTTCCTTTCGACATCTCCTGCATCCTGTCGTGGCATTGTGTTGTGGGTTTGGATAACTTCTCACCCTACTCCAACACGTCGGGAGGTATGACATAATGGTCATCTGCGTCAGTTTACAAGTTGTGGCTTTGTCAACTTTATTTTCCCATGTCTGTGCCAAAGTAGCTCCAATCACCCCAGATACATATCCCTCATCTGGTAACCAGCATGTCAATTTGGGATTACAAATAATTTATTTTGATTGTTAAACCATTAAAAGTACTTTTGAGTAACCTGTAACCTTTTCATCAACTGATGATCAAAAGTGGTTTCTTGTCCTCTTAATGCTCTTCGGACCTCCAGCAGCCTGGTACCGTTTGTGCCGTGTAGTTTGCATGATCCACTGGCTCTTAACGAGGGAGAACGAGCCTGAAATGAGGCATTTCTGCGGCCGAGGGTTTATTCCCACAGCCCGCTGGTTTGTATTACAACACAAAAAAGGCCAAACGTGACTCAACTCAGAGAAAGCTGTATGTGTGTGTTCTGCAAAGAGAATGCAGGATGCAAATCTTTGAGGCACGTATATAACTACGGCAGATTACACGTTTTGTTATACTTCCAAGCTGTCTTTTTTTCCAGGAGTTCCTCTGCGCTAGAACAAGCATTCATTGTTGCACCCTTGGGAATATCTCTGACGGATGTTAGACAAGCCTGCCCTTCCATATCTAGTGAAGCATAGAATTTGTATCCCTTTTTTCTTAATTCACGGCTCTCTCCTGTATCATAAATTTGTAAAACAACAAGCGATTCAAATGGAATTCAAATGGATTAGTGAATGTACATTGGTTGGAGTATGTCAAGGCTTCCACATGCTAGTCATAAGAACTGAAGTGTGCTGTCTGCTAGCTAGTGACAGTGTTGGCTTTTACAATGAGAAAATGCACCAATACATGGCAAACATAAGACGTAGTAGTTTTACAAATTACAAAATAAAAATTTGATCACAACAAGAATAAAATGCTAGGGATTTACCACCATCTTTTTTTTTTTAGTCCCTCTGTCATCAGATAGCTATTACCCTGCACAGTGATGGGGTTTCCATGGTGATCACATCATCAGCTTGCAAGGGATTAGGGTTAACCATGTCCTGCAGGATCATAGGGGGGTGATGGAAGGTGAGGGCCGGAGTCGGCTGACGGAGCACAATAATCTGAGCGCTAGGTTGCTGGAGTAGAAGGTCTCTCAGTTCTTCTTCTGTGGAGTTCACCACCGGTGCCCCATTCACTTCCACAAGCCTACAGAGGACATTGTAGAGACAGGCTGTCTGAACATGAAAAACAATTTCGAGCATGATTCACTCCACAAATTCCCCTATTAGTTTTTATGTCCATGGGAAATGTCTTTTGGCCACGATGCTGCAATCAAAGCCTGTGCAGCATCTGTGGTTCTGTCTCTGCACTGTCATGCTTACTTCTTCAACATGGGAATTAATATGGCTGTTTAAAGTAGGATTTATTTAGATCGATAGATACTTTATTAATCACCAAGAGAAATTTAGAGAAAATAAATTTTTTTTCAAATGACACCATTACTGGTTTCATGAAAATGTCTTTTTGTCAAAATGTAGTCATGCGTATGGTATGTTAAGTGTTCAACGTGTCGTATGGCTGGTGCTGTAACGTTCCTTGGCCCAAAAAGCGTTTTCACTTCACCGAGGTACAGCATTACCGTACTTGCACCCATCCATCTACTAAACTGCTTGTCCTTTTTGGGTGAGCTGGAGCTTATCCCAGCTAATTGAAGCCGGGTACACCATGGACTGGTGAGGATAGTTGCAAACAACCGCACTCCTAGTTACTTATGAACAATTTTACAGTCTCCAGTTACCCTAACAAGATTCTACAACATTGCGAGTGTCATGATTTTTCCGTTTCCTTGCAGCCCTGCAGAGGACTCCTCCCTCCTGCTTGTCTGACCAGCATACCTGCATCTCGTCTGAAATTAGGCCTTCTTAATCCAGATTGTTTTTTCTACATTGCCCGCTTTGTGCAAGCTCCTGCCACATTTTACAGATATTCTTGTTACCTTTCTTCCCTGCTGCCAACTGTTTAATAATGTTATTAAATAATGTGCTTTTGTAGTTTAATAATGATTTTAAGTGCACAAGAAAGAAAAACAAACAAACAAACAAACAAAAACATGATCATGTTATTATATTGCATAACACAGCAGCCACAGAGTCAATATTGTACAAGCAGTAAGGAACAAACCAGCCAGCATTAATACTAGTGAGTTCATGAGTTAATGGGTACTTAAAAGACACCTTTGTACAAAACCCAGAAGGGCAAGCAGTTGGTGCACATGCATGTTGTTTTTTTGTAAAATGATATTGCCAAATACTGGCCTCGCTTGCATATGACACCTTTTTCGGTCTTTTTTTGCAGTTTCTAGGCATTAGTTTTGTGGGTATAATTTGATCATTTGTGATCTTTGGAATAACTGTATATCATACCTGTCATCCACACATAGTTGCGACCTGTCCACCCTGACCACCACTAAGCCACTGCCTTCAGTGTACCGATATGTAAAGCCATAGCAGCCATCCGGTCCACAACTCTCCTGGACCACCAATAGCATGGCGGGAGACTGTGGGGACACCAGCTGGCTCAGTCTACTGATGGCCATGTTCTTTCTCTGGTCTTTCTCCTGAATGAAGAAAAGAATCAAAAAAAAAATCAAAATCCTGTCATTCCAGATAAATGGTCACTTTTCATGAAAACATATAACATGTTTAGTATAATAGTTGTAGATCGCAGTGGGGTGGAACTGCACTGCGTCACAACGAGGGCTGATCCTACTCATTTATTCAGAAAAAAAACTTGATGCACTGAAGTTGGACAAAACTTCAAACTACAACAACCACATTAATAAACAGATTGTTTAAAATAATGCACATCTCTGACCATCACAATCATTTTCATTGTAGCATCATTATATTTAAACTAATATACATAGTTATTTGCACATAAAGCATGCAAATGTATCCTGACCCTGGCAATTTGATTCATACTGTCCAAATTAAAGGACATAAGCAAAAAGGTAATTTCAATCTGTGCACATGCTTTAAGATTTCCAGATTTTGTCACATCGTCACATATAAACATTGTTAAGAGGTTGTGGCTTATGTCTGTAAAATATCATTTCCTCGAAGGGATACGTAATTCTATTTCCTAGCAGGCTTACTATTACAGACGCCACTATTGCGAGGTCCCCTGAAGATAAGAGTAAGTGTGCGTCAAAGCCTCTAGACCACCAAGACGTGATGATTAGCTTTTGAGGAGATCACACCACAAGTAGCTTGTGGGGATCAGAAATAACTTGTGAGTCTGACCACTGAATTCCTCAGTTCCCTTATCCAGCCTCCTGGCATCATACCACCCCCCACCCTCTCTCTGTCAGGCGTGTGAATATTTTGCAGCAATTGATGTCGCATAGCTTGGGTCAGGGGTCAAAACTTTTGCCTCAGACATGAGAGCCAAACAGGATATATCCACAGAAATGCATCTGAAGCTTCCTAAAAAGCACACGCTAATGTGCATAATTTTTTCTTAGTCGGGCGCACTCCAAAAGACCGGGATTTTTCACATGTTTATCCACATGATTTGATCAAACCTTAACCCAGCCGGGATAGCCACAGGCCACATAGATTCAAATATTACTGAAGACACACACTAAAAAGAAATGGGGGCATTGGGTAAATGCATTTTTAGTTAAGAAAACAAAACATACTTTTTATCTTCTTTCAAGAGCAGAGAAAGGATTTAGTTTGATCCAGTATGACAAATCAATCTCACAGGCCAGACAACAATGATAGCAGATGTTAGATGATGTTCAGCAACCCAGACAGTCTCACACAGGGTAGAAAAGCAATAGAACATTGGCCACACTAAACAGACAATGGAACTCTCAAAGTCAAACACAATAAATCAGTGACTTCCACTTCTAATTTAAAAAAAAACATTTTCCCATAGGAAATGATGTCTAGTGAATTCATTTGTGTCAGGCTCAAACTCTTGCCATCACAAGACCTTTATTAACTCTAAAGGCAATGTCTTGAGTAACATTTTAACAAGCTAAAACAACTAAAACAAAGTCAATCTATTCATTTCATAACACAAACATAAAAGAACAAAGATAAAGGGGTTTCCAGAGCAATCTAGTGTTATTTTAGCTATTGATGGAATCTAAAAGTGGTGCATGCCAGTCTATCTTCAAGCAGTGCAAAAATGCATCTTGACATTTTGTGGCAAACAGTGTTTATGTTCAGTGCTGCATTTTGTGCACTTTTATGCAAGTCATTAAGGATCTGTTCCACTGCGCTGTTTAACAAATCCGTTTTCCTCGTCAGACATTTTCCAGTGGTGGCAAATTCTAATTTCATGACCATGGATGATACATAGAACAGTAGGGCTGCAACTAACAATTATTTTCTTAGTCGATTAATCCGAAGTTTTTTGTTTTGATTAATCAAGTAATGGTTAGGCCCTGGATGAACCAAACCAACAGGAACCAAATACAAAAATGTACATTAAACACATTAGAAAACAGTCCAAAATGTTGATCACTCTTTTTCTAAGTCACAAATATGTCTGCAAACCAGCTGAAAAAGAAAGAAAAAACAGACATAATCATTAAACTGCGCAGTGGGACAGAGCCTTTTGCCATTATGCTTTTAGCTACTTACATTAGCATTTGCTTGGTACATTTCGTTTGTGTATGCAGGTGATTGTTTTGTGCATAATGTACTTAGTGACGTGTCTAGTTTGTGTTTGCATTTAAACTCCCAACTTTTTTTCCCAAATAATTTTGGATGAACTCCACATTGCATGACTTTTGAGGCATTTTCCTCACTGTAGGAATAATAAGGTATGATAAGTTATATATAAATCATTTGATTGTTATTGTGTGAATACAGAACACTAGGTATGCATACGCAGGTACATGCTGGTTCTTCCGAAACAACCAGACCTTGTGGGAGTCAAGGCAAGCAAAGACAATATTCTCTCAGTTTCCCCTCTTCAAGAGTCAATCTGAAGTTTTGGAGTTTTCCAAGCTAAAATGCTTATTTAAACTCATTTCCGCTATTTGTTGTGTTTCCCCTCCGCCCCTTCACACTCTTCCCTCTGTTTCTTTTTCCCCTCCCCCTTCAAATGCTTTATTGATGCTCGCCAGTTGGAAGAGATCCTAAAGATTAGACGGACGGCCAATGATGAAATATTTCCTGATTGTCTGCAATACGGAGGCCTACGAGACCAAATAGAGGGCGGTCTGCTCCTTATTAGAGCAGTGGCTCCATCAGTTCCCAGGCTGCTCCTCAGTCCTGACCTGTGTGTTAACTCTGATTAGGTCATATGATAAACATTACCGCTGCTGCTTTTCCCACAAGCTTGCCACCTAAAAAAGCCTGGCCCTGGGGCAGCAACGTGACACGGGGCACCATTCAAAGCCGAAGCCGCGTGTGTCCTTTCATGGCACCTCGTTAGGACTTCTCCAGTAGGATAAAAGGCTCACATTAAAAAAGAAGTGAGCTCCTCCGGGGATAGATGGAGATAGTTTTACAGATCCTGGCCCATTTCTCCATTGCACCCTCCCAGTGCCTTTTGTCGCATGCATTCCATTGTTGGTATGGTCACAGACTCTCGGGTGTCAGCGCTACAACACCGCTTTCTCAGAAGGAGTACAGGTCCATCCAGCCTTGTATGTCCATTCTCAAAAAACAAGCATAGCTTTGCACAACAGTGGAGTGAAGGTAATGCAGCATTGTGTTGTCCCTTGGGGACAGGATCAAAGGTGATGGCCAAACACTGCCCCTGACACCAGGAAGTCATTTACGCTTTCCAAGCCTCAGATCTATTGTTACCTAAAGGACAATACAAAGTCTTTGCATTGTTTAACGACAATGTATTTCTCATTAGTGATGTGATGGTTTATCAGTCTGTTTAATAGTTAATGGTATACTTCCTGGTTAATGGAGGATGAAGAAGTTACCAATGAACAGGCCCTTTTTTAATGCATATTAACAATGACTGTTATTGAAAAAAAAATGCTGTTTTATCCAGATGATTTCATTGATGACAAGAAAACTAAAAAAAAACGCAATAATAGAATAGTCTGCATAATTGTACAGTAATAAAGTCAAAACTTGGAGCCGTGGGGCAACAAGAATTGCCACCCCTGCTCGTCGCCTCTCATTGCCGGCAACACCAGAGTGGAATGAAGTCCAGCCCCTCACGAGAGGACTGGTTCCAGAGCTCTTGCCGTGCGTTGAGGTGAGTCCGACTATATCTAGCCGGAATTTCTCCACCTCACGCACCAGCTCAGGCTCGTTCCCCGCCAGAGAGGTGACATTCCACGTACCGACAACTAGCTTCTGTAGCCGAGGATCGGACCGCCAAGGCCTCTGCCTCCGGCTGCCACTCAACTCTCTTTGCACCCGACCCCTTCGGCCCCTCCCACGAATGGTGAGCTCATGGGAGTTTGGCCAATATTGTCCAACTCTCAATTTCCGATTCTGATATCAATTGATACGATATGTGTAACATCACAAAACTCCTGCCGTGGAATTAAAACACTTCATTTTGGCACCAGAAAGTACGGGAGCCCATAGGCCTATATTCAGCATTTATAAAAATCAGTTTTCACTGTAGAGAAAATCCCTCCTTTGCCACCCTATGTCACCTGTCCACAAAGTTTGTGAAGTTGCAAGAATGGTGCTAAATCGGTACAAGAAGTAGTTTACTACAGTTGGAAGTGAATGAGCTTTTTGTATGGGTCCAAAATTAGATGGTATCTCAAAACATGAAGTAAAACGAAAACAAATTATTATATCCATCCACCATGTACCAGGTTTGTACTTGGTTAGTACTACAACCATTCCAAAAGTTTTGTAAAAATTGGTTGTCTAAATTTCCTTCAAACAAACCAACAGCAATCATAATAAAGCCACCACAACTAAACTAAATTAGTTACATATCTCAGTATATATATTTTTTCTCACATACAAACTTACTGTGCTCCTCATGCTATCAACCAAACTCATTTTTGTGACTGTCGAGGCTGTGTCTGGTCAAATTAGGTCCCTGAGCAGAATTGTACTTTGAGAAACTGTCTAAATTTAGTTAGATGCATATGTTTTGAAATAAATGTCATTATTTTTAGTGCAAAATAACAAATTAACTAAATAATGCCCATAGTTGTGATCAAACCCACACGCTCTGCAAGGCAGCAGCTGTACCATTACACCATCAAAGACTGACTGGTGAGTAGGGTGAATTAAGCCATTTTACTCTCTTGTTCTGCTGTTTGCTGCCATTTATAGTGGCAACAAGCACAGTGTCATATTGTCATTACTATTTTCTCTCTTGCCTAAGGCTGACTTGGTGCTGTATGTCTTACAGTCCTGATGCACATCTTTGCACATTTGCATGTCTGCAAAATTGAGCCCCTCGTGGCTCTTGGGGCCTACATGCAGCATGTGTTTTGCGTGAAGAGAGGGACAGTTCAAGTTAGGTACTGCTACATTTTTTTTAAATACAATAATCAGTACCTTAATGTAGATTTCCTGCAGAGCATTTTGAAGGTGAGCCACCTGTCGGTTGAGATGCACCATAGAGATTTCTTCTTTAAATACTTGACAGTTCAGCTGCATCTTTTCCAAAAGACGAACCTCTAGCTGCCTAGATGCAAGACAAACAGAGAAAAAAAATCCATTACACCATTGCATGTAGTCTCACCTACAACACGTTCATTTAGAAGAAAGTTGAAATGTTTAAATCTACACAGCTAACTAGTTTCATGGGTTTCATGGTTGTCATTGTATTTGTAAAAACGTGTTATATAACCCAGCTGTCCTCATATTGTCTGTTCCATTTAGGTATTTAATATTAAAAATGATTAATCAAATTGAAACCTCCAAAGTTCCACATTACGGTGGCCAGGAAGAATACAACATTTACAAAACAACTTTTATTTCATGTTTTTATTCAACACACCATGCACAATAACACTTTTAGAACTAATAATTTCAACGTCAACATCATTATTGGCCTCCATTTCTTTTAGTCTGGGCTTTGGTACTATATATTCCCATTTTGTGACTGTAATTTGTTAATGTGTTCTTGAAAAGTTAGTTTGGAGTTTTTTCATGTGCTTTCTGAAATATACTGCACATTTTTTTCCTCTTTCTGTGATCTTTTTTCTGAAATGTTAAGTTGTTTTGGCATTTGTTAATGTGTTTTTGACATGTTAATTTGTTTTCTCAAATATGAGTGTTTCACAGTTTGTTAAAGTGTTTTGCACTTCCCAGCCATCGTACCAAATGCCACTGTTTTTCGAAAATATAAACAGCGTGCATTTACATCTACTTGAACATCAGAGCCTTTATGATCATGTGGCCGACTCCAAGTGTTTGTGGCTCAAAAGTGTTTATGCCAGGAGTCTGCTCTGTTTGGAGATGAGTGTCAGGAAGAGTCACAGAGGACACAATTAGGACAACAATACAAAGTTTTGGTTGACATTGAGTCATTTACCAATATTCAAATGTTTATTATAGTGGCTGAAGTTTGCAGTGGTCCAGAGGTGTCTGCACTGTATCATACTGAGTGGTGTTTTAGGAGTATTATGTCACATTAACTAGCTAATTGTAAGAGGCAAGACACAACCACAATAATAAACATTGTTAAATGAGTGCATTTTTCACAATGCCAATGAAAACCAAGCATTACTAAATAGAAAACAAAGATTTTTTGGTTTTATGGAGTGGCTGTGAAGCGACCTTATGAAGTGTCGTTTGAGTTACACAAATAACCAGGATGTTTTACATGCATGTGCATAATATCTTTGAGATACAATTTAAGAGCAAAGACGTGTTACTTCTTCCTATGAGCAGCCGAGTTGTTGATGTGATCTCGGAGGGCCTGAAGATTTTGCTTCTTGTCACTTAGTCGTCTTTGGAGCATTTCCAGTTTCTGCTCCAGTCCAGTGGAGCCAAGCATTTCTAAATTCACATCTCCATCCGAGTTCTTCAGTTCTGAGCAGAATGCTACCAGCCCAAGGTGGAGCTCCTGCACCTTGAAATCAATAATTTGCACAAGAATTCAAGGATGATAGTGCAAACGCACACATTCAAAATATGCACCACCTGAGTTAAAGAGTGGCACTGACCTGCAGAATGACATTTTGGAGGGAGTCCACCTGCAGGTTTAGCTCTCTGATTCTTTTCTCTTTTTGGATTCCACTGGAGCTGTTGACCTCTGGGTTGTTCTGGGAAATGGTGCTCACGGTCTGTGTTGCAAAATTATTGAGAGTTTTTGCACTTTGTAAATCAGTGCAATTTACAGTGGGGGTTGAATACTTGCAAGTGCAACTGTACAGTACATATTGTTGGAATGGACAGTTTTACCTTTTTACACAAATGCAGCTCCAGTTCCTTCTCAGTTGAGGATGTCAGCAGACTCCCAATATGTTGATCCTGGGAGAGCTCAGCTGTGGAATCTAGAAATAAAAGCAGATGTGCACATGGTTGTCTTCATACTGTTGTGATGAAACATCCTCGTGTTGGAAGCATCATATACTGTTTTTTTTTTTTGCACCTCTCTGCTCTTTCATTGAGAAAAGGCTTCTGTCTTCTGTCATTCCCAGCATTCTGAGACAAGAATCCATCATTTTGGCCATTGTTGTTTCTTTTGGGGTTCTCAGGTGGACTATCTGCTCTGAGGCTGCAACACATGACATGACTATTGTTAGCACAATATCTTTGCGACCACTTTGTAATCACTTGTATAATTTTTTTAATCAGCAAATCAGTTTTCTTGTAAGCGCTCTACAGACTACAATAAAGTTTCAAACTTTCATCAGTCATTTGTATAAGTCAGAAAGCATTTTTTGCATGATACAATGGTACCCAATCCAGGACTCAATTTACAGCATGTAGGAATGGTACCTTTCACATTTGAACCGATACCATACCTGGCAATATTTTGTGTTTATGTGGCAATACATGTTTATTTACTACCACAATTTCCCATGTATAAGACACACCGGTGTTTCAGCCACTACATTTACAGAGAAAAACAACTTTAGTACATGTACAAGCCACGTCGGACAGTAAGCCGCACATGTCCACGTCATAAAATGGCAGATTGTGACGTGCACAAGTCTGTACGGACGAGATAGCTCTTTACTTGACAAGAGCCAATCATGGGCAATGAGGGACCTTACAACGAGCTTATCAACCGAATGGAAATTGCAGGAGATCATTACTCAATATAACAGTCTGACTCATAGGGTCATCTTAGAAAGAATGCAGCAACTTACATACAAGACTAGTATCAATACAACTTAAGCATTAAAAAAATAGATATATATTTAAACTTATTCCCATCATGCATTGCTGAATGCTGAATCTGAACTGCCCAAGGTGACGTTGTAGTGTAGATGTTTGGAGTTGTCTGATCCCATAATCACCGAGCCATTACATTTACATTTGTTACATTTGGAGTGTCAAGTTTCGCACAAGGGCTGCCAATCAACGGTGGTATTGTTGGCACCAGTGCTTAATACCAGAGACAGTGGATTGTAACCCTTTAACGACAATTTCTTAAATATTTTCTCTTAATGATACTGCCCCTTGCAGTGTCTGCCGAATAATTTATCAAATCACCCCTGCAAGGCCAGGTACCAGATGCACCGCCCATAACTTATATACTGAAAGACAAATATTTGTGTTATTAGTTATTAATATCAACATTTGAGCTTTTTCTTGTTATTGTGTGTCTTTTTGCTACTATTTGTTCATTAGATTTTATTTTATTTCAATAGTGTGCAACAGTGTGGCAACAGTGTGCCACAGGCCACTAAGAAAACAATCCGCAGTCCACCAATGGCCCCCAGACCCCCAGGGAGGCGACATTTCAAAAACAGCAATGCGTTAAAGCCATGAAGTGCAATTTATGTTGTTGTTTTTTAACTTTGAAACGTCTACATTTATTTGTTCAGTCTGTTCCTTTAATTTACTACTGGCAACATATGCTAGCCATTTGTGGTGTTTTTAAAGTTCTGGTTTGAGAAAAGCGTAGTATGGGGAAGAAGGAGCTTCATTCAATCATTCACCATTAATCGTGACCTCTATCAAGTGGGAATTCCGCTGTGTCATGTAAATCTGGTTGTTGTGTCTGGAATAAAAAAAAAACACCGTTGTTTATTTGAATGTATTACAAGATACAAGGTGGAGTGTGCATTTAGGTTTTGAGTAAAAACTTGTACCTGAGCTTGAGGGATCCTCGGTTCATGTTAAGACAGCTCACATGAGGTGAGGACTTAGATTTGATCATTGGCATGAATGTCTCAAAATGATTATTCCCGAAGGATCCTCCAAAGAAGCAAACAATTGAACACACTTGAATGATCCTGCCATGAAAGTGAGTCAAATTGCAATGGAAGTATACCAAAAGTACTGGGAGGGTGCAACTCATTATAAATTGCAGAGAGTAGCTTCTCCTTGTCTTGTAGTGTGTTGATACGCAGCACGTCCAGAATGTTCACGTCTATTGATGCGATGTCTGCTCCACACAAATGTGCCTCTGCAAGAGAAACATTCTCATATAATCCACAAGCCACACCAATAGCCCAAAACAAATGATCTAGGAAATTATGAAATCCACCAAAAAAGTGTCATTATAGATTTTTAGCGTTAACTCCTTTTATTGTTATATTTTCAAACTTCATTTATATAATTTGTATAATTCCAATTTCAATTTATTTTTTTTCTAAACAGGAGTTGTAATTTGGGTATGCGCTGTTAATGTTACAGTACTGTAAACCCACCATGTCCCAACTGTGCTTTGAAGTTAATTGATTACATTGAAATATTTCACTCTAATAACAACCATTATATCTAATAAAAAAACATGTATAACCCAGCCCATGCATTTAATTAAATGTTATCCTTACAGTGATTGGTGTGATTGTGAATCATCTGATGAATCTAATCAGTGATCAAATAAAAACATTATTTGTGTGGACAAGACAACCATAAAGCAGCCACGGGGCTGGGAGAGGCAGCATACTGCGGAGGCATGTACCTTACCTTGGATGAAAGGGAGACATTTGTGCAGTCCTATGCTGGTAAACCATCGGCAGATCTCATTTGTGTTTAGCTCCCTGAGTGATTTGGCTTCCTGCCTGTCCACATTCTGGAGGGGGAGAAAGAGAGTGTGCATACCTGTTACTCGTGACTAATGTGCTTTGAGGGGAAAAAATGCTTTTCAAACTGTGAATAATGTGAAACACACTTATAATGATTGCATAATGATGTCATTACATTCTGTGGCATTTTGCTTTGTGTGATGATAGTTGATATAACTGAAATTGTTTGTTATTAACTAGCTGTAGACCTTACCACTTCTAAAACAATGGGAATGAGAGGCAGACAAAATTGTATTTCTATCTTTCAGAACTGGTCAGTTTGCATGTAATAAAGTCCCAAAATGCACCGCAATGGATGGTATGGCTGTGGTGTAGCTGTCCCCAGCTTCTCCATTGACAGTAGTAGTCTCTCAAATTTTATTTATTTATTTTTTATTTAACCAGTAAAAGCCCACTGAGATTCAGAACTTCTTTATCAAGAGAGTCCTGGCCAAAAGGCAGCTGCAAATAAAACACAAACGTACACTATACACAGTACATCAAACACAGACAAAGCACGGTAACAATGCAACCTGATTAAAAACAAGTACAAGTTGTTTTTGAGGTATCGTAGTTTAACTTTAGATTTAAAAGCATTCAAATAAATCAAGTCAGTCAATTTCCAGTCCTTTTGCAACATGGTCCATGCATGATATGGAGAAAACACAAAAGTCTTTCCCCCAGTTCTGGATGGGATTATGGAACAGAGAGCAACATCTGATCATTTGACCGAAGAGAGTAAGTGCAAAAGTGGTCCAGTGTAAAATCTCCACAGTCAGTGATGGTTTGGGGTGAAATGTCATCTGCTGTGTTTTCTGAGGGCCAATGTCAGTGCAGCCATCTACCAGGAAGTTTTAGAGCACTCTATGCTTCCTCCTGCTGGCCAATTTTATGGAGTTGCCGATTTATTTTCAGGACTTAGCACCTGCACCAATACTTGGTTTAAGGACCAGTTAAATAGATACTTTATTAATCTCCAAGAGAAATTCATATGTCTCCAAGAAAAATATAAAATACCAGGGTATTCCTGTCCTTAATTGGCTGGAAAACTTGTCTTACCTCAACACCACAGAACATCTACCCACGGGGTATTATCTAGAGGGAAATGCGATATGCCAGACTCAACAATGCTGAAGAGGCCACTACCACTGCAACCTGCGCTCTCATACCACCTGAGGAGTGCCACAGACGGATCAAGACCATGCCACGCTGTATTGCTGCAGTCATTCAGGCAAAAGGAGCCCTGACCAAGTGCTGAGTGTTGTTCATGTTCATACTTTTCAGTTGGCCAACATTTTTTAAATTCTTTTTTTTGTTCGTCATGAGTAATATTATGATTTTCTGAGATACTAAATTTTAGATTTTCATTAGTTTTTATTTATAATTATCAAAACTAAAAGACATCCACATTTGAAATATATCAGTCTGTGTGTGATGAATGTACATAATATGCAAGTGTTACATTTTTGAATGAAATTACTGAAATAAATAAACTTTTGGTCATATTCTAATTTATTAAGCAGTACTTATATGTTGCATTATGCATGCAAGTCTGTTTTCCTCGGCTCTCCACACCACACAGGCAGGAAGAGAGTTCACTCTGTACATTCAGTTCACTCTGTACTCTGTACATGACAGCCCTAAATTAGCATTAGCCAAAATATGGTCACCAGGTGGTACTTACAAGTCAATGGTGCAGTATTAGAATTATATTTGCAAAGGGAGGCTAATTGTTATCTTAGAGTTTATTGGCTTAGCCTTGGTGGTACCTGAGTATGGTGGCCTTTGAGGGAAAAACCATACACATGGCAAAGCGTGCGCGTTGCATCGCCTGTTTATGTATTTATGTACATTTAGTATTTGGAGGTTTTTTTTAAATCACCATGTAAATCGCTAATGCTAATCTTAGCATGCATATGGGATTTCCAATGTAAATTAACATTAAGCGAGCAGATTTAATTAAAAGTGTGTTGTATATGCTGAATATCACAGCAAGCTAAAGTTGATGTTTTATTTCTGTATCTTCATTTTTCCAAGTAAAGGCTCTGAAATGGAACTCAACTGGAGTCTTTATTGAGAACCAGATAGTGAAAGACCTCCCTGCCCCGGCACCTGGCCATGTATGCCCCCCAGTACAGTATTTTAGAAGCACTGCTTTAAACTAACACTTATTTTAACACTAAAATCCTGACACTGTTTTTAAAGTCATTGCTTTGACAGCTCTAGAGAGGTGGGAAATATAAACAGAGCATAATTGCAGCAGATCTGGGTCGTGTGCTGTTGCCACCCTGAAGGCTCTGTTTTGATGGGTTACCTTCACAGGGAAGTTTCCATTTTGGTCCTTGCACTGGGGAGTACACGACGCTAAAGGAACACAGTTGTATTATTGAATTTGGTGTCATATGAAACCATTTATCCTAATTAATACTACAGAATACCCACCAACAGTTACACGGCGTTGTCGTGGCGACTCCTTCCCTTGCTGCTGCTGGTCTGAGGTCTTGGTTAAAGTGTGAAAAGTGGCGCCATTGGTTGGTGTATCCCCCAAACTGTAGGAGCGAGTGACTGGTCTCTGCCACACAGAACAAGACAGACCTAACAATTCTTGTGTAAATAATTAAACAAAATGGAGAGTAATGTACAGTATAAAAGTCAAATCAGACAAGTGTTTCCGGGGAATGTGCAGAGACACCTTAAATCATTTGGGATGTGTGTGTGAGTTGCAGTTTTGAGAAAATAGAAGCATTGCTTGGCCTCCATACCCTTTGATGAGTGTCCATTGTGGAAGCTTTAGGAGGCCCACCAAAGCCAGTCTTCAGCATGTCAGAGCAGCTGACATCACTGTTGGTCAAGTCATCTGTGTAGAAAGACATGTTCATTAATAAATGCAACCTGATCGGTGCTGTATCAGTGAGTAAGTACATGGGAAAATGAATTAAGGCCATCTTATTCTTTCTTTTGTGGCCTTTCTGTGACACAGGGCAACAGGGCTGTTTGGCATGGCGCTATGGTGTTGCTTGGCAACCACTCAGATACAGTAATTTCCATGGTTGGTGACATACTTTTTTAACAGCTAAAATTCTTTCCCACATGAACTTTATATTTGTTCATGTTGTAAATCTCTCATAGCTTGCAAACAAGTTTTTATCTGTTGTCATAAAAAGCAAGAAAGTATTTAACCCAAGCTTGGAGACGCAGTACACTTGAACGATGAATGCCACTGAGGTGGTGCAATTTGGAATTTGACATAAATTTTCTGAAAAAAACATCTCTAAAATTGATCGATTCTGCTTAAAAAAAGTTATGCTTAAAAATACTAGCATCTTGGAACGGCTCTTGGAAATGTTCCACTGCACTGGGTATTGAGACACAAAAAGTGAAAAGGGAATAAAATATGATATTGGCCACTCTTTGTAGCTATACCAGCTTGTATTTGCTTTCTACAAGATGTCTGTGGGTCAGAAGTCACTGATGTCTGACCTGAACAGCCACTTATGTTCACGTTCATTCCAAAGGTGTGTGATTTGGTTGAGGTCTGGGCTCCCAAGTTCATCCACACCAAAATCAACCAAGCAGGGCTTTATGGACACTGCTTTGTAAACTGGGGCACAGTAATGTCCAAACAGAAAAGGGCTTTTGGATGGAAATAAATTTTGTGACATTGAAGAAGCTTACAATGTCACAGCGAATGCATGCCGTAATCAAAGCTAAAGGCGGTCCAACGAAACATTAGAGTATGACCTTTTTTTTTGTATGACTTTTTTTTGGCCAGGCAGCGTATTTTCCGGGGCGCAAATGATGATCTCATCACCGCGTCGTGAAGCATGTGAACATGCATAAGTGGCTCTAGTAACAAGCTTGCTCGCTCTGTGTTGACTAACGTTATGTCTGTGGCTTAGGAATATTTCCAAGTGTCTCCTTCGGGTATTAAAAGTTGCAATTTGCAATGACTGCAACGTTTTGGTTATGGGAGGCGGAACCAAGACTTATTTTTTTCATTACTTCAATTTCCCAGTTCGAAAGCTATCAATCAGAAAAACACGAAGTGTATCGCACTGTATAAATTTTTAGATCTCAGCAACACAAAAATACTTCAAATTAACCATTTGTATTTTTTAATAAATATGATAATAAATGATAAATATTTTTAGAAGACACAAGCATGTCCTTATTATGTGCCAGGAACACATAAGTGTCAACTGCATCAGGCTTAGCAACTGTCTGACTCTGTAGACACTGTGCTCCATTTGTGTTGAAGTCTGAACCACTGGACTGGACTGATGATTGAGATATTCTTACAGTGCAGATACACTGCTCGAAAAAATAGAGGAAAACTTTGAAAACACATCAGATCTAACCAAGGGATCTAAACATTTTCTTGAATATCTTTCCTGATAATAAGTAGGTGATGTATTAGTAACAAAATGATGCCACATAATTGGATAGAAATGAAAATGATCACCCTACAGAGGGGGGACATCAAATACACCCCAAAAATGAAAGTGAAAAAATGATGAAGCAGACTGGTCCATCTTGCCAAAATGTCTTTGTAGCAACTCAAAATGATTTTTGGAAGTTTGTGTGGCCCCCACGTGCTTGTACACATGCCTGAAAACATTGGGGCATGCTAAAAATGAGACTACGGATGGTGTCCTGGTGGATCTCCTCCCAGGTCTGAACCAGGGCATCACTGAACCCATGTCCCACTGCACCAGTGTAGGTTCTGAGAATGTGTCCAAAGATTTAATCCCGAGAGCTAATAGCAGTCAGTGTGCTATTATCTAACCTGTAGAGGTCTGTGCGTCCTTCCAGGGATATGCCTCCCCAGACCATCACTGACCCACCAACAAACCGGTCATGCTGAATGATGTTGCAGGCAGCATAACGTTCTCCACTGCATCTACAGACCCTATCGGGTCTGTCACGTGCACTCAGGTTGAATCAGCTCTCATCGGTGAAGAGCCATTCTAGTGGTCCATGTCAAATGCCAATCGAGCTCTAGGGTGCTGGGCAGTGAGCACGGGGCCCACTACAGGACATCGGGCCCTCAGGCCACCTCATGGAGCCTGTTTCTGATTATTTGGTCAGAAACATTCACACCAGTGGCCTGCTGGAGGTCATTTTGTAGGGCTCTGGCGGTGCTCATCCTTTGCACAAAGGAGCAGATACCGATCCTGCTGAGGGTTTAAGGACCTTCCACGGCCCTGTCTAGCTCTCCTGGAGTAACTACCTCTCTCCTGGAATCTCCTCCATGCTCTTGAGATTGTGCTGGGAGACACAGCAAACCTTCTTGCAAAGGTACGTTTTGAGGTTCCATCCTGGAGGAGTTGGACTACTTGTGCAACCTCTGTTTTTTTAGACATCCATTCCATCCATTTTCCTCCGCTTATCCGGGTCCGGGTCGCGGGGGCAGCACCTTCAGTAGGGAAGACCAGACTTCCCGGGCTCCAGCGACCTCTTCCAGCTCCACCGGGAGGACACCAAGGTGTTCCCAGGCCAGCCGTGAAACATAGTTCCTCCAGCGTGTCCTAGGTCTTCCTGGGGGCCTTCTCCCGACTGGGCATGCCCGAAACACCTCACCAGGGAGGCGCCCGGGATGCATCCGGACTAGATGCCCGAGCCACCTCAACTGGCTCCTCTCGATGTGAAGGAGCAGCGGCTCTACTCTATGCTCCTCCCGGATGGCCGAGCTCCTCACCCTATCTCTTAGGGTGAGTCCAGCCACCGTACGAAGAAAACTCATTTCCGCCGCTTGTATCCGCAATCTCATTCTTTCGGTCATGATCCATAACTCATGACCATAGGTGAGGGGGGGAACATAGATTGATCGGTAAACAGAAAGCTTTGCCTTCCGGTTCAGCTCTCTCTTCACCACGACGGTCCGGTACAGCGACCGCATTACTGCAGATGCTGCACCGATCCGTCTGTCGATCTCACACTCCAACCTTCCGTCACTCATGAACAAGAGCCCGAGATACTTAAACTCCTCCACCTGAGGCAAGACCTCACTCCCTACCTGGAGGGTAGAGCCCGTTTCTGACTGAGAACCATGGCCTCGGATTTGGAGGTGCTGAGTCTCATCCCAGAAGCTTCACAATCAGCTGCAAACCGCTCCAGTAAACGCTGA
>QODF01000041.1:3524524-3642165 GCA_024372805.1 Oostethus manadensis
CAGAGAAGAACAAGGTCCAGCCCCACTCAAGGAATTTGGTTCCAGAGCCCAAACTGTGGGTTGAGGTGAGTCCGACTATATCTAGTCGGAATCTCTCCGCCTCTTCCACAAGCTCGGGCTCCTTCCCCACCAGAGAAGTGACATTCCATGTCCCAAGAACCAGATTTGGCCGCCAAAGACCAGGTCGCCCAGACACCCGCCCTCAACCACTGCCCAAATCACAAAGCACCGGACCCTTATGCTTGCCCCTGCAGGTGGTGGTTTTTTTAGACAATAACATATTTTACTTACAGAGCATGAGACACATTCTTTAGGGAGACTTTGGATGTGAGAGTACATTGGTAAGTGAGAGAGCAGTCTGCATACAGCCAAACATAAGGGCAAGGATTGGCCACATGACTGCGTTAGCTGCCGTTTCACTGATGACCACACCGTGAACCTGAATACATGATTGTTTTATGTTTTGGCACTCCTGGCAGTGTGAAGGAAAGTGGGAGGAGCACTCTTCCCGAGACGTTAGACAGGGCAAGGGACTACACTGCACACATGTATGGCTGCGGGCTGCAATACTACTAGCCACGGGTACAAGCCTTTGTGATCGCCGTTGAAAGGCATTTATAGGTATATGCCGATCACATGATTTTTCATAGAAATCGGCCGATACTGATCGGTGGCCGATATATCAGAGCTTCCCTAGAAACGAGCAATAAACACAGATGAAGAGAATAGCGAGATGAGTGAACGTTACAGGAAGAAATATGTCCTCCACACCTGCCCACTTGCTACTGCGGTCCTCCCTGGTGGCCAGGGATCATATCTTAGCTGAGGGAAATTTTCTGTATCTGGACTTATTTGAATATTACTTGAGGACCCCTGCAATAATGCAATGCACCACTTCAAAGTCCACAATTAAAGCTGATGAGTCCATCTAATGACTGTGTAGAGAGGAGGAGGATCCATAAAAATTACATGCAAATGCGTCATGATCGATCATGGTGATCGATGATGATGACGTTATGCTTACCCCACATCCCCACCACAGTTCAAAATCGGCCTTGTGGGAAACACTGGAATTGTAGGAAATCTCTCCTTTTCGTTGAAGGATTAACATTCTGTGATCAAACGCTTTAGTCAATGTAGTGTTTGCTTGAATATATTATTAGAATATACAGTTCTGAGTTGAAAAGTTCCCCTTTTCTGGTTGAATAGTTCAGAGTCCCCCTTTCCAAATTCCTATAACAGTAAGCCCTATTGAATTGTTTACGCCACAAATAAATCAGCCTAACTCCTGAAACACGTGTTTTCCATTTCAGGTTTGTGAAATGTTAGTTTGACGTAGATAGGAGTGCAGTTAGAATCAGATAAGACAGTAATGGGTTTATGTGTGTCAGCAAAGGAATCTTGTCTGGGTCCATGAGAGACAAGAGGAAGAGGAGGAGGGGGACCAGTTAGATGGTACTCTCTTCATTACCTGGCTGGCCTGTAAGTCAGTCTAGAGGATCAAAATGTCAAGCTTGCAGCGAAGCAAAGTGCCTTCACAGTTGAGTGCACAATGCGAGGAGACATGGAGCAACATGTTGTCTCTCCTCTTTTGGGTCACCTCAGACCAGACAGGGTGAGAAAGTCTGAGAAACTCCCTTTTTTGTCTTGCTCTGTGGCATCTTTTCACCACAGATTGAAGAAGGATCTCATGATGGAGAGAGTGCTAATGGAGGGTAGCCGTACACCCACAGCCCTACCACAGTGATACACAGACTTCACACAGCCTGTATCTTCTCTGGGTCCAATCAAAACAAGAGGACAGAACATTTTGGGCAGGCTCCGCGACAGAGCTGATTATTTCCTTATACGGTGAAATTAGCTGCACTGCAGAAATGGACATTGCTCCAATCCAGAGCGGGCCCAGTCAGGACATGTCAAAACTCAAGTGAAGTCTCAGACGCTTGACTGCTTCGCACATACAACTTACATCCTTGCTTGCCAATGCACACATGCACATTGGGCAATTATGTGTGTGAGGAAGTTTGTAAAGTCCGTCACACAAAGACACTCAAATAACACATTGTTGAGCAATGTCCTATCTTGGTATGTTAAATTTGTTGTTCATCTGAATGGCAGCCAGTATAATGCAAAGATTGAATATTCCTATTTAGATCAAATGCTTAATTTGATTTAATTTTGAATTAATTGACTTAATTTTGTCATCAAAGTGGCCACAGTTTTAGTTGAAATATTTTGGGATTGGATTACGATGTACTAACACTAGGCCCTAGTGGCCTGCACTTACACAGAGCATTTGAGCTTTAGCTTGTTTGCTTGTCCCAACATTTGCACATCACTGCATTACAGCAATTATCCTGGCCTTTTGGATTATTTTCAGATTTGGAGTTATTCTGTTTCTTTTCATTGTGCAGTAGCAGATAATATCCAGTAAACACAATTGCATTTATGTCTTTGTAATTTGTTCAAATTTACTAGCGAGTAAACGTTCGTGCCAGGGATTTTGACATTGCAGATTATTTTGTGGATTCCTATTATTTATATTATGAAATGTGGTGGTTATCTTAAAAACACTGTCAAGGAGCAATTGCAATGCATTTGGTGCAGTCATTCAAACCACTCAGCTGTTTTGGCAATGGAGCGTGGAAAGTCCTGAATGCACACTGTTATCCATATCAACACAAAAAAATACTGAAATTCATTCTGTGGAAATCACTTTAGCATGTATTGCAAAATCCTTTGTAGGTAAAAAGCTAATACTTCAGCATAAGACCTTTTCAACACATTTATGTGCATAATGGCTATCTCTTTCAGTATTATTGCCCTCGGCTGGTTTGAGAGTAAAGAAAGAGCTCCTTGACAGACGACTAAGGGAGGATAGCATGCTGAGTCACAGGAACCCAAAACCTGGGAACCACCGGTCTACCCAAGCACTGGGACTACACACACACAAAAGCTAAAATGGGATTCCAACAAAGGGGAACTTCTGCTACTCCCAAAGGAGGTGTTCGAGGTACTGTAGCCATGTCTCATAATGACTGCAATTTCATCTGAATGGGGAACTGAGCTCAACAGCTGGATGATGTCGACCATCATCTGGTGCCGTTTACCTCGCCTCTATAGTTCCAAATGAAAACAGGCCTTTTAAATTTGAATACAAATACTTACTTAGTACATGTGTCTGACAAAGAAAACTCACTCAAGTTGAACTCAGTGAAGGGCAAAAGTTTTATTCCACTGTTAAAGTTTCCTGTAACAGAAATATTAAGGATTTGTCACGAGACAAACCACTGTTATTGGTGCTAATATCTTTATTGGTTCTTTGGAGGCAATATCTTGAGTCAAGTCTCTAATGGATGTAATCTCAGCCTTTCGCCATCTGGTGCATGACATCTGCTCTGCTTGGAACACTGTGCACTTGTGACAGATATGTTTAGTGCACTACTTTAGGGCTCTATCACAGTTTTGTGGCAATCAGTTTAGTTGGGTTTTTTTTCGGAACCATGCTGCCGTCTGCGGCGACGGAGGAATTAGCTGAATTATGACCTCTTACTATGATGAAAGATAACGTTGACAAACATTGTTCAATTCCAGAATTCCAAATAAAATAATATTCAATACAAATCATCAGTGAAGATGTTATTGGTGTTAAACTCACGTTTTTGGGGCCGCACATGAAGTGGAGCCACCTGGTAAACACTTCCAGAAACTGTGGCCTTTGTTTTTTCTTCATCCCCATCATCATCTCCTTCTTTTCTTTTCTTTGTTAAAAGATCACGTTTGTCATCCTCACAATTTGTTGTTCCATCAGCACAACCTTGATTGTCAGTCATTATCAATCCCAACTTTGCCTCCTCCATCTCTACATTCTCCATCCTCTTCTCATGACTAACAGCAAAGCCATTGCCATCAGTCTCTAGACAGTAAACCATGCTCTCTTCTGAATTTATGTCAAAGAATTGATCATCATCAATAACATCTGATGGAGTGGGTGGAATCAAATTTATCACAGGGTGTGCCAAGAGGCTCCCAGAAGCAGGGGTGCCGTTGTTGCTACTTTCAAACAGGAAGGTGTCATCCCCATCTTCATCATCATCCCCACTTGTAGAAGGGTTAGCTTGTCTAGTTCGGGGCTGAGCAGGCAGAGAAGACAGACGCTGCAGCTGTTTCTTCTTTAGAGCCCTCAGACAGGCCGACACAGAGCTAGCCGAGCGGCCTAAGTTGTTTCTCTGGGTCACAGGGTCCTCCTCAAACAGGATGAAACTGCTATTAACGATCCCTAAATCCTCCACCGTAATATGGATAGTGTCCTTATCATCTGATCCCTGTTGACCCACATGAAGATGCAGAGAGCCTGCCTTTATCTTCGCCTCCAGATCATGCAACAGATCTTCCTCTTCACCTTGCAGACATGAACAACAGAAGAGCTGTTGTGAAAGACGTTTACCTCTCCTCTTAGGGAAAAAACGAGTCTGCAGTTTCTTGGAGTTTGCAGTTGGGCTTTCCATGACAGTTGGCTGCTAAACATGAACACCCAAAGGAAAAATCCACAACCATGCCCACCAGGATAGAATTCAGTCTGGGATATATGCAGCATCTGCAGTATAAGTACTCATGTGTTGCTAAGGAGAGGTGCACACACTGCAGGTCAGGTGAGCACTTGAAGAGAATGCAGAGTTTAATCAGGATGCTTTGATATGTTAAACAGCATCACCATGGGGGTAGCATCTCTTCCAATGTGCTGCAACAGGACAACGTGCCCAAAAGAGACCATATAAAAAAAAAATAAATATATTTATAATGCAGGGATGTCCATAGGTATAAATGTCAGAGTGAATGATTGTTTAATTGTGTTTAACAAGCAATTAACTGTTTTACGTACCGTTTAGTACTCGGCCGACTACGTAGTTTAATAATAATGAAATAAAAATGAATATCCCTTTACATACTGTATAATTTGATTTAGTTATCGTAGTTGCGTATCAAATTGTTTATCACAAAATGATTTATATCCCTACCTATTATAGATAAAAACGTATTTTCCTATGCGATTAAATACAATTATAAGTTAACTATGACCAAGAAATGTGATTATTCGCAATTATTTAAAAAATTGACAGCCATAAGTAATAATAAGTAATAATATAAGGAACGGAAGAAAATAGATAAAATGTTTGGAAAATAATGTAACAAGTTACAGTCTTATGGAAATTAAGTCAAAGCATTGAGAATAAAGTCATATTATCACAATAAGAATATTGACAAAGATTTTAAGAGGAATGTTGAAATATTTTGAAAAAAAACTATACAAATGGGGGAAAAAAGAAAAGGCCAAAGTTCTTAAAAATAATATGCTTTTTCAAGTATATCACAAAGTTGGTATGCAGTTTATTAATAAAAAATATATATACTGTAACTTCTTAGCATATCTACATGTTTTGTACATCTACATTTTTCAGAATGTGGCCCTTGGTGGAATAATTTTGGACACCCTTGTTCTAATTTGTTTTTTGGGCTTGTGACGATATTTCTACAAGTCAGACTTCAGTTTCCATGCAGCTTGTTTGGAAACAGGTGAGAATATGGGCTGGCGGATGCTTGGCTCTACACCCCCTATGGCATCGGAGTCTACAGGCCCCATCCTGCTGTCTGCTGCGTGATAAGTCATTCAGCACCGGCACAAAATCACTTTTACCACATCGCCCACATTGGAAGTTTCTATGAAAAGATGATATCCATGTTTTTCTTTTTTTCTCACGCCCATAAAGTAGCAGCAGAGTGATGGGAATATTGTGCAGTCGTCCATCCTTTTACCTTGGGTTTGCATTTTGGCATTTTGTTTGTTGAAGTTGCATAATTTGTGTGTGAACACTTTGTTCACAGTCGTTTAGAAGGCAAATGTTGCATAGTTGTTTCCTGCCCTTGAATTGTAATCTTACTTCAATCACAGTAAGTATAACGTTAGTAAACAGTTTGTTGTGTTTAATGACCTTACCATATTGAATAATCAAATGTGTTCAGATATATAATACATTTCCAAATTTACAAACATAATAATTCTCTAATTTGAATGATTACAATATGTATAATATATATGTAATTGTGGTGTGCAGTGCTGTTTGTATGTAGGGTACCCAGTGTAGATTGTGTATTGATTTCTTGACATATTTTGTAACATTCTTAATCTTTTAAGGTATTTGCATGGGTGTTTCTAAGGCAGATACCAGCATTAGTCTCAGAGACTGGGTGGCTTTTCTCCCATAACATCCCTGAAGAGCTGAAAGGGAGGGTAATGGGAAACTATGTGGGCTCAGTTTACTTCACATTAGAATATACCACAACAAAGCAAAGAAGCTGAGAAACATCACAGGACAAAAGCACCATTGGCAAGGTGAGGAATGTTTGCGTCCGCTCATGAGGAAACAGCTGTAAACCATTTTTAGGAACTTGAGACATTTAGAAAGAAGTGCAATTTTGCATGATTGTGGAATTGTAAAATTTCAACTTTAAAATTGCACGGTACATGAAAGAATCTTAATTGACGTTTCCCTTGAGATGCTCCCAATCAATATTATATATGCCTAACAAAGGGGGGCAGTAGAGAGCAGGCTTACAATGTTGACAGGACATAAACCAGAACCCACCATTTCTGGTATTCACAAGTCTGGAGAGAGTTAAACCACACAAGTGCTTTTCATTCACAGCACTCTAAAGCCAGCTTTCATGATATCTTGATCGACTATTTGAAAAGATATCAAGTTTTGCCATAATCTCCATTACATGTTGTTTTAATATACCCATGTGGTGAGGAAACTAAAAGATGTATGTAAGATTAATGTCCCCCCTCATCCTTGTCATATGGATTATGTTTGAAATCACTTGAAAATCTGCAACCAAACTGACAAATTTATGAAAACTGAGACCCTTATGACAGATGCTGGGAGACAGACGCAGGAGACAAAGATGAATGCTACACAGCTGCTATAGCCTGGGGCCACTTCTAGGAGAAATAAGTGAGACAGACACAGAAAGCCATTAGTCTCCACTCCCCCAATGACCATGTACATTTCAAACAATCCTGATAATTCGCATTTAACTCAGCCTCAGTTGTTTGACACCCTGCCCTGGTGGACATCATTGCACTTGTTGAGCTTGTCTACATGCATGATGCTTTAGTCTTCTTTTAGCTAAAATCAGTATTGGCTCTGGGAGGACGTCTGCTTGGAACATTTCCTGTGACAGTCAACTTTTAATCGGTATCAAAATGCATTGTCTGCTGCAAACAGGACTCAACTTTCACTTGAGCATTTCCGGTGCAGAAGCAATGTACCTGTTTGCCACCATTCAGACTTTCAGAGTGTGCCAGATCTTTGCAGCTTTCCTTGTGGCTGACACTTAATAGCATGAGAAAAAAAGTTTAGTGGGGGGAGGAGAGGGCAGTGACCTTGAGAACTTGTGTGTTGAACTTTCCCCTCTCTACCCCCACCTTCACCTACCAGTACTCTGCTCCCTAATCAATTACTGTTGGCAGTCAGGAGACCACCAATGATTAGCAGGAGTAAGGCGGGCTTGGTTTTGGGGGGTTGAGATGTGAGCACATGGGAGGGGGAAGAGCAAAGAAGTATTGCAAACTGCTTTGCTCTAAACTACTATGAGAAAAGCAGAACATTTAAAATGTAAGCCTCAAACTGTCACCATACACTGATACTGTGACAATAAAAACACAGAATTATACAGTAATCTCTACACACACAAGCAGATGCCCAATATTCTTTACTGACAGAAGACCAAGAGATTAAATTATGAACTCATACAGAGGCTTTTTTGTCTGTGAGAATGAGAGCTGTTCTCACGCTCAGTGTGGCTACAAAGCTCCACAAAATCACTTGTTTTAGATTGGATGATTGTCTCACTTAGATGTGATTCCCTAGACTGTGATGGATGTTTAGCTGGATGAGATGAACTCTTACACCACACCCACTGACAAACATTACACTTTCTTTCTCTCTCGTCTTTTACCTTGTTTTTCTTTCCATCGCTTAATTACTTTGCCTTTCACCATAAAGATTCTAAGTTTATCTTCTTTATAGATTTATTTTTTAACAAGGCCACTTCAGCCATCAGAAACATTTGTATCATCTTTGTTTCATGGCCAGAGGCACAACAGTGCAGACGGTTTATGTTTGAGTGGGTGAGAGAGATACACACAGACCGACAGATTAAATAAAGGCAGATAAAAGAGGATGAGAGACTAAAAGGTCTTGCGATATGATTCAGAGAAGCAGGGAACTGGCATGGATTGTATGAACAACAGGCAGATAGAAACTTGCTTTACAAAATGCGCCTCCCTCCAGGGTGCTCAGTGGCTCGTTTTTCTCTAAATGGCATTATGAGCACCACTAAACACTTGTGTCTCCACTTTTCCCATGGGAACACCATTTTGTGTTGTCGCCAAGCACTCTGATAAAGTTATCTTCTTCGCTCATGTTGCCCTTTCCGGATATGCACTGTTGAGACTAGATGTGAGAAGATAATGTTAAATCAAATTATGTTTTATCTGTCAATTCTGAGCCGAGCAGGATTATCGTTGCTGCACATCACCAAGCAACGATAGCTGGACTCTGACTCGGGCAGTTCAGGAATTTAGTGTGTGGTATTGTTTGTTGCGCTGGGCTTGTCTTTTGTCATGGGATGTTTTTCACAGGCAGACAAGTGTGGTCACTTGGATGCCTCATCAGGCAGGCATCTCAAAGCGCCTGTCATGGGAGTTTAGAATGGGCAAGATCAAGGACAAAGGCCTCCGAGTGGCAACTTGTCCGTTTGAGGTCTCCAAAAAGATGCGTGTGCGTTCAAAGAAATCACTGCAAATTAATTTTAACACTCAGTGAAAAGACAGATTAGTGCCGAGACGATGACACAAAGGGTGTTAAATTCGGTGAGCAGCACCCTTGACAACAGGCCAGACTTGGACACGTTAGCCTCAGCTGCCAACAGTGACCTATTTCCACTAACGCAGAGGAAGGATTTTAGCATCCTCTATTGTGCACAAAGCCTTGCAAAGCACACCACTGGAAGCTCATATACATTCTTCTCTTTTGGGCGCCATGCCCTTTGATGCTTGCCATGAGATTTTAATTAAGTGTGTCAGGTGATTAGTTGGCCCATATTGATCTGGGGGGCAGATGTTTCAAAAGCCAAGCGGGGAGAATAGCTCTATAAACAATACAAACACGAGCTGCAACTATTGTGGTGGAGACTTTAGTGACAGACCTGAGCTCACTCTTAAACCAAGAGAGAAACGGGATTTCAGCTTTAATTATCTTTAGGAGAGGAAATAGTGAGCAGATGGGCCTCAACACAATCGATACTGTTCATGGACATCTTTTGTTTGGGACAAATTTACAAAGCTTCATGAGCTTTTCATTGAAGGAGAAAGTAAATCATCGGGTCACGAGCATAACAGACATGGCACTTCCCAATCTTTACAATGTTTATGCAAATTCAGCAACAAAAAAATGAGGAACCTCAGTTTTCATTACTAGTCCGTTCCTAAAGGTCAGACAAAAAACAAAAAAATATTTCCCATAAGAAATACTGAAAACCCGAGTATCTGGATCTGAGGATCCGGGTGTAGACACCAAAAAATATGAACACAAAACATAATATATAAAAACAAATTGTAGTTTTACATGTAGAAAACAATACACAACTGAATAACTAATTGAATGGATAAATCAACAATCAACATGACTTTTATTTTTACTCAAAACTGGTTGGTGAACACAGTGATGAGTGGAGAGAAAAGGGAGGTAACTTTTAAAGAATGGACAGTTAGAGCTCTGCTCACTTGAACTTTATTGTAAAACTTTAGCAGTGGGTATACTCATCATTATACACACTGTCCCGGGTCACTTTTTGTTTTGTGTCGCCATTAAACGTTCCCCTGCCACCTGTGTTAAAGATTACTACCTTTACATTGTAATCCTATAGCAACAAAGTCTACCTTCATACTTTGCAACAACTTCTTTCTTGAATTCAATAGTGTTTCTCACCTTTTTTATCACAGTTCTGGCACGTGCAACTTGGTAGCCGTATTTAATTTAAAAAAGCACGTATTCGTTCAACTCTCAGAAATACACAGTGCTCTTGTACAGCTTACCGGCATATGGCGCACTGTGCGAGGAAGGAAGGGGACAGATACGAGTTGCTGACTGTTCTGGGTGCATTTTATGAACAAATAAACCACCCTCACACACATAATAAAGATGATTAAAGGATTCCTGTCCAAACTGTTACAATTCTAAAAGAACCAGTATCCATTATTCACAGAAACTGAGCACCAACATATGGATGCTTTGTTTGGGCACTCGATTCCACTGAGTGGATTGTTAGGTGCACTGTTTGGCTGTACAATAACCGAGACAGTGTACAAATCATCTTTCTTAAGCAATGGTTTTCATTGAAACCTGAACCAAACACAAAATGGGGCGTGTCTCACTTTTTACACAAAAAATCCGGCTAAAAATGAAGATTATATAATTATCAAAAATTATCATAAAACATTCTCTCACATAATTTCACCCATAAGAACATGCCTCACATAAGAACCCTCACTTAAAATTTCCCCAAATCTGCCCTACACAACTATGTGCTTGACTTGAGTTTAAGTCCCTAAGTAGTGTATTACATTTTGGAGGGGTTGGCAGGTGACTACCCCAGCAAATGGCATCACCAAATGACAGTGTGTCAGGTAAGCTATTTCTTAGGGTGAGTCCAGCCACCCTATGCAGAAAACTCATTTCCGCTACTAGTATCCGCGATATCGTTCTTTCAGTCATGACCCATAACTCATGACCATAGGTGAGGGTGGCAACATAGATTGATCGGTAAAGAGCTTCCGGCTCAGCTCTCTCTTCACCACGACGGTCCAGTACAGCGACCACATTACTGCAGACGTTGCATGAGCTGGACTCCCTCAACGCCTTGGCTGCACCTAGAAATTCTTTCCATGAAGGTTATGAACAGAATCTGTGACAAAGGGCAGCCTTGGCGGAGGCCAATGTTTACCGGAAATAAGCTTGACTTACTGCTGGCAATGCAAACCAGGCTCCTACTTTAATTGTACAAGGACCAAATGGCACATAGTAGCGCACCACCAATCCCGTACAGTCGGAGCACCCCTCACAGGGCACCAAGAGGGACACGGTCGAATGCCTTTTCCAAGTCTACAAAGCACATGTAGACTGGTTGGGGAAACTCCCACATACCCTCCAGTACCCTTGCAAGGGTGTAGAGCTGGTCCAGTGTTCCGCGACCAGGACGAAAACCACATTGCACCTCCTGTAACCGAGGTTCGACTAACGGTCGTACCCTTCTTTCCAGGACCCTGGAATAGACTTTCTCAGGGAGGCTGAGGAGTGTGATCCCCCTATAGTTGGAACACACCCTCCAGTCACCCTTTTTAAAAAAGGGGACCACCACCCCGGTCTGCCAGTCCAGAGGTACTGTTCCAGACTTCCATGCAATTTTGAAGAGGGCTGTCAACAAAGACAGTCCCCCAACATCCAGAGCCTTGAGAAGTTCAGGCCGAAACTCGTCCACCCCCGGGGCCTTGCCACTGTGGAGTGTTTTAACTATCCCAGATACATCAGCCACGGTGACAGAACTGTCCGCGTACGTGTCCTCATACTCTGCTTCCACTATGGAAGGCATGTCAGTGGGATTGAGAAGGGCCTCAAAGTATTCCTTCCATTGACCGACTATATCCTCAGTCGAGGTCAGAAAGCCCCTGTCCGCACTGAGGTGTCAGACGGTTTGGCAGAACCTCTTTGAGACGACCGGAAGTCGTGCTTATAGCTTCACCGAACTCCTCCCACACCAGAGTTTTAGCCTTGGCCACCGCGGAAGCCGCATGCCGCTTGGCCTGCTGGTTCCTGTCAGCTGCTTTGGGAGTCCCACAAGCCATCCATGCTTGATAGGACTCCTTCTTCAGCTTGAGGGCAGCCCTGACCCCCGGTGTCCACCATTGGGTTTGGGTCTTTCCGCCACGACTGGCACCAACCCTCTTGCAGCCGCAACTACAACTGGCTGCGTCGAAGACCAGGTTGCCCGGACACCTGCCATCGACCGCCACCCAAATCGCATGGCACCAAACCCTTATGCTTGTCCCTGCAGGTGATTTGTCTGCGGGGGGGAGATCGCGTGTGGCTACTTCGGCTGGCCCCGGCCAGGCTCCACGGGTAAAGGCCCAACCACCAGGTGCTTGCTTGCATGCCCCCCCCAGGCCTGGCTTCAGGGTGAGGCCTTAGTATCCCACGTCCAGGCAAGGTGCAGTCACTCTTCTTGTTTTTTTCCATAAGGGTCTTCTGAATCACTCTTAGTCTGGCCCGTCACCTAGAACCCGTTTGCCTTGGGAGACCCTACCAGGGGCATAGAGTCCCCGACAAGATAGCTCCTTGGATCAGTCGGGCACTGCCTGTCAATCATTTTCACTGTTTTAATGACCGCCCTCCCTTGCTTTTTAAAATTGATTAATAACTTATTAATATTTTGTGGTTGATTATGGCCTATTATTAGTTACCTTGATGACACGTTACCTTACATTACAATACCTCAATCTGCACTGCATCGAGTCAGGCATGGATGCAGTCTGTCCTGACACAGTGAAAAAAAGTTTTGTTCCATTCCATGTGGACGTGGTATGTTTTTGGCTTCTTTGTCCTTCTTCCCCACTTAGTTTTAAACCCTTTCTTTAGTGTAAAATCAATCAAATTGGTGACTAACTTGTTAGTGGCTTGCTATGCTTAAAGCAGCAGCCGTCTCTTAATTTATGTCCCTGCAGAGATCCTGTAGCCTGCGAATAAAAGTGGTGCATTGTTTAAATATGTACGTGTATGTATGCATGTCAAACTGGCTGTCCTGTAAAACACTAAATGAAAGTTTCTATCTTTGAGATGAGGCAGTGCAGTCTTTTTTTTAAATGTTAGTTGTTAGACCAATGATCTTTGAGACAAAGGAATCATTTTGGTGTAATTTGGGGGTTCTAATTTGTATAATTTGTGGCAGGGTCATGTATGCTTGTTGAGTGACACCACATATAAATTATTTTCTGTGTCATCTGTGCTGGATTTGTTCTTCTACAACATGAGTGCTTCCTTATCAAGTATGGGTGTAATAATTCATTCACTAGATCATTGTATTTATTTATATTCCTATGATGCCACTACCTCCTCCCTAAGTCACCACCTTATCGTGGATGAGGAGTTTGCGTGTCCCAGAGATCCTAGGAGCTAAGTTGTCGGGGGCTGGCATGCCCCTGGTAGGGTCACCCATGACAAACAGGTCCTAGGGAAGGGACCAGTCAAAGAGTGGCTCAATAGACCCCAATGATGCACAATAACAATGGACTTCGTTTTCCCTCACCCCGACACGGGTCACCGGGGCTCCCCCTTTGGACCCAGGCCCGAAGACGGGGCACAATGGCGAGCGTCTGGTGGCCGGGCCTGCACCCATGGGGCCCGGTCGGGCACATCCAGAAAAAGTAACGTGGGTCTCCCCTACAATGAGTCCACCACTCGTGGGAGGGGCCAAAGGGGTCGAGTGGAAAGAGAGCTGGGTGGCGGCCGGAGACAGAGGCCTTGGCGGTCCGATCCTCGGCTACAGAAGCTAGTTGTCGGTACGTAGAATGTCACCTCTCTGGCGGGGAAGGAGCCTGAGCTGGAGAAATTCCGGCTAGATATAGTCGGACTCACCTCAACACACAGCAAGGGCTCTGGAACCAGTCCTCTCAAGAGGGGCTGGACTTCATTCCACTCTGGTGTTGCCGGCAATGAGAGGCGACGAGCAGGGGTGGCAATTCTTGTTGCCCCCCGGCTCCAAGCCTGCACGTTGGAGTTTAACCCAGTAAACAAGAGGGCAGTTTCCCTACGCCTTCGGGTGGGGGGATGGGTCCTGACTGTTGTTTGCGCCTATGGGCCAAACAGCAGTTCAGAATACCCGCCCTTTTTAGAGTCCTTAAAGAAAATACTAGAGAGTGCTCCCTCGGGGGATTCCCTTGTTCTGCTGGGTGACTTCAACGCTCATGTTGGCAACGACAGTGAGACCTGGAGAGGTGTGATTGGGAGGAACGGCCCCCCTGATCTTACCCCGACTGGTGTCTTGTTATTGGACTTCTGTGCTCGTCACGGATTGTCTATAACAAACACCATGTTCAAGCATAAGGGTGTCCACGTGTGCACTTGGCACCAGGACACCCTGGGCCGCAGTTCAATGATTGACTTTGTGGTTGTGTCGTCAAACCTGCGACAACATGTTTTGGACAATCGGGTGAGGAGAGGGGCGAAACTGTCAACTGATCACCACCTGGTGGTGAGTTGGTTCCGATGGTGGGGGAGGATGCCGGTCAGACCTAGCAGACCCAAACGCATTGTGAGAGTCTGCTGGGAACGCCTGGCAGAGTCCCCTGTCAGAAGGAGTTTCAACTCCCACCTACGGGAGAGCTCTGACCATGTTCCGAGGGAGGCATCGGACATTGAATCCGAGTGGGAGATGTTTCGTGACTCCATTGTCGATGCGGATAGCTTCAAAGAGATTCTGGACCACCATCCGCAGTCTCCGGCGGGGGAAGTGTATGGTGGGGATGGTGTGCTGCTAAACCTCAACTCGAGATGTTGGAGGGAATAATTTGAAGACTTCCTCAATCCCCCCGACACACCTTCCAACATGGAAGCAGTGCCTGGGGACTCTGAGTCGGGTTCGCCTATCTCTTGGGCTGAGGTCACCGAGGTGGTCAAAAAGCTCCTTGGTGGCAAGGCCCCGGGGGTGGATGGGATCCGCCCGGAGTTCCCGAAGGCCCTGGATGCTGTGGGCGTGTCTTGGTTGACACAACTCTGCAGCATTGCGTGGACGTCGGGGTCGTGCCCCTGGACGGGCAGACCGGTGTGGTGGTCCCGCTTTTCAAGAAGGGGGACCGGAGGGTGTGTTCTGACTATCGTGGGATCACACTCCTCAGCCTTCCTGGTAAGGTCTATTCAGGGCTTCTGGAAAGGAGGATCCGCCGGATAGTCGAATCTCGGATTCAGGAGGAGCAGTGTGGTTTTCGTCCTGGTCGTGGAACTGTGGACCAACTCTATACTCTCGGCAGGGTCCTTGAGGGTGCATGGGAGTTTGCCCAACCAGTCTACATGCGTTTTGTGGACTTGGAAAAGGCATTTGACCGTATTCCTCGGGGAATACTGTGGGGAGTGCTCCGGGAATATGGGGTATCGGACCAACTAATCCAGGCGGTTTGTTCCCTGTATGACCGGTGTCTGAGTTTGGTTCACATTGCTGGCAATAAGTCGGACACGTTTCCAGTGAGGGTTGGACTTCGCCAGGGCTGCCCTTTGTCACCGATTCTGTTCACTACTTTCATGGACAGAATTTCTAGGCGCAGCCAGGGCGTTGAGGTTTCAGTTTGGTGGCCGCAGGATTGGATCTCTGCTTTTGCAGATGATGTGGTCCTGTTGGCTTCATTGAGCAGTGACCTTCAACTCTCACTGGACCGGTTCGCAGCTGAGTGTGAAGTGGCTGGGATGAGAATCAGCTCCGGGAAAGGGTGGAGTGCCATCTCCGGGTCAGGGATGAGGTCCTGCCTCAAGTGGAGGAGTTTAAGTACCTCGGGGTCTTGTTCACGAGTGATTGAAGGATGGAACGCGAGATGGACAGGCGGCAGCGTCTGCAGTTGTGCAGACTCTGCACCGATCTGTCGTGATGAAGAGAGAGCTGAGCCAAAAGACAAAGCTCTCAATTTACCGGTTGATCTACGTTCCTACCCTCACCTATGGTCATGAGCTTTGGGTAGTGACCGAAAGGACAAAGTCGCAGGTACAAGCGGCCGAAATGAGTTTTCTCCGCAGGGTGGCTGGGCTCTCCCTTAGAAATAGGGTGAGAAGCACTGTCATCCGGGAGAGACTCGCATTGAGAGAAGTCAGATGAGGTGGCTTGGGTATCTGGTTAGGATGCCTCCCGAACGCCTTCTTGGGGAGGTGTTTAGGGCACGTCCGACCGGTAGGAGGCCTCGGGGAAGACCCAGGACACATTGGAGAGACTATGTCTCTCAGCTGGCCTGTGAACGCCTCGGCATCCACTGGGAAGAGCTGGAAGATATGGCCGGGGAGAGGAACCTCTGGGCTTTCCTGCTTAGGCTGCTGCCCCCACGACCCGACCTCGGATAAGTGGAAGAAAATGGATGGATGGATGGAAGATGCCACTACATCAATCTGTGTTCACCAAATTGCCATTCCAGACAACATATATTGATTTAAGATAGTTTTAAAGGTAATCAATAGATTTGTATTAATACCAGGAAATAAAGCATTGGATTTAAGCATGACAGGTTTTATATGGATGTGTGTTTTTAGCTATTTTAATGATGATGACATTAAATGTCACCCTTGTAACAGTTTAATTTGTCGAAAGTCGATTAGTCATGCCTGTTGACTGGGGCGTACGGGTGACGTCATGTGCTGGTAGAAGAGTCTGTGTGGACATCCTAAAATATGACATTTTTCATAGGCAAAGAGGTGTATTTTCATTTGTTTACATGTTTGTTAGCTAGATGACTGCTTCTTCTTCAATTTGGTATGGGACCACATCCTAAGTTAAGTCCAACTTTAAGCCTTTCAAACTAATGGATGGGAGCTTCAGGACAAGATAAAAGGTAATGTTATGCTCATGTGCATGTTGAACATACAATGGGCGGCCGCTGTTGTTGACGTGTCTGACGTGTGTGCCATTTTCAAACATCTCCTTGTAGCCTTAATAAAGTTGTGCAAACGTTACTGTAGGATATTCATTCACTTTAATATCTAACTGAAATTTCATTTAAATCACAAGGTGCGAAATAAATTCTTTAATACTTTGATTAGCGAAGCGAATGAGGTATCAAATTAAAGTTAGTTATGTTTTATCAGATCCAGTTTCACAGCTCCGGTGGAGCTGGAAGAGGTCGCCAGAGACCCGGAAGTCTGGACTTCCCTACTGAAACTTCTTTATCCATGTATTTATTTCAGTCAGACTGCCTGAATTTTTGGCTATAAAGTTAATGAATCTATTTAAAGTTACTGAAAGTTAGTGAACTAAAAAAACATGCTAACCCAGGTTTGCTGTATTATTACTATGGTCATCACTGGTACGGCACTGTATAATAAATAATTATTACTTTTAATTTAATGACAGTGAAATGTGGCAAAAATGAGATACAGTTGTTGAGACATACTGTAGCTTGCATCACCTTTGCATTGCCTTCTTCTTCCTGATTCTTGAGTAAAAAAAATTAACCATTCCATGTGAAAGTGGTATGTTTTTGGCTTCTTATCTTGTCCTCCTTCCCCACTCAGTTTGGAACACTTTTTTAAGTTTACAACAAATAAATTGGGGAGGCTAACTAGTTTGCTTGGTAACTTGCTATGCCAGTGGCGGCTGGATCTTATGTCCCTGAAGTGATCCTGTAGTCTGTGCAATGTGGTGTGAGAAATAACAGCAGTGTGTTAATAGTGGTGATAATAGGGGTGTTATTTCAAGTCTACAGGGCTCTAATAATATTTAAACCCATATTTATGAAGTCATAAACATGTTTTCTATGCTTTCACTACAAGAACATTCTGTTTATTAATACTGAATCATACTTTGCTGAAACGTAAGCCTGGGACGATACTTTAAAAGCATTGGATGAAACGATACCCAACCTTAAAGGTGGTCACATTAGCAGCAAGTAGCTTTAGCAGTCACTATCATGAAACCTGCATGAACTACGGTATATAGACAAGGCTATGATGAAAACTTTACTTTCCTAGCAGTGGTGAAAAGTTAACCACTACATATCAAATGCAATAGTTCAGCTGTTATTCCACTCCAAGATTCTTTAACAACATTCCACATTTCAGGAACATTTCTTGGTTTAGCTTCAGAAACTTTTTTGATGTCACCCCACAAGTTCTCGATCGGATTAAGGTCGAAGACGCCGTTTACACAGCCAAATGAGTAAGAAAACGCTTGTTTAATAGAAGAAAAGAAAAACATGCCTGTTCAGTTTGCTCTGCTCACAACCACCGATTCTTGTGCGTACACATCAGGGTAGTGGGCTGGTCTCTCCTTTGTTCACGTGGGTGAAAGTCTTCTTACTGGCAGTGGTAGAAAATATCAAACATTCATTATAGACAAAAATGATGGTATTTTGTCACCAAGAGACGTCACCACTTAATGCAGTGTTTGCATTTCGTGAAAATGTTCAAGAAAAGAAGTACCAGTGACACCATTCACATCCAGGGCTTGTGTCATGACAACAGACTGAAGGAGTCAGAAAGCTGGTGAGGTCATGCAACAGGTTTCCATTAAATAGGTGCAATTTAACCAGTACACAACCAGTCCGCGGTCCATCCATCTATCCATCCATTTTCCACCATTTATCCGGGTCCGGGTCGCGGGGGCAGCAGCTTCAGTAAGGAAGTCCAGACTTCCCGGTCCCCAGCGACCTCTTCCAGCTCCATCGGGAGGACACCAAGGCGTTCCCAGGCCAGCTGTGAGACATAGTCCCTCCAGCGTGTCCTAGGTCTTCCCGGGGGCCTTCTCCCGACTGGGCATGCCCGAAACACCTCACCAGGGAGGCGCCCGGGAGGCATCCGGACTAGATGCCCGAGCCACCTCAACTGGCTCCTCTCGATGTGAAGGAGCAGCGGCTCTACTCTGAGCTCCTCCCGGATGGCCGAGCTCCTCACCCTATCTCTTAGGGTGAGTCCAGCCACCCTACGAAGGAAACTCATTTCCGCCGCTTGTATCCGCGATCTCATTCTTTCGGTCATGACCCATAACTCATGACCATAGGTGAGGGTGGGAACGTAGATCGATCGGTAAACAGAGAGCTTTGCCTTCCGGCTCAGCTCTCTCTTCACCACGACGGTCCGGTACAGCGACCGCATTACTGCAGATGCTGCACCGATCCGTCTGTCGATCTCACGCTCCAACCTTCCCTCACTCGTGAACAAGAACCCGAGATACTTGAACTCCTCCACCTGAGGCAAGACCTCACTCCCAACCCGGAGGGTACAGTCCACCCGTTTCCGACTGAGAACCATGGCCTCGGATTTGGAGGTGCTGAGTCTCATCCCAGAAGCTTCACACTCAGCTGCAAACCGCTCCAGTAAACGCTGAAGGTCACAGCCTGATGAGGCCATAAGGACCACATCGTCTGCAAATAGCAGAGACGAGATCCTAAGGTCACCAAGCTGGACTCCCTCAACACCTTGACTGCGCCTAGAAATTCTGTCCATGAAGATTATGAACAGAATCGGTGACAAAGGGCAGCCTTGGCGGAGGCCAACGTTCACCGGAAACAAGCTCGACTTACTGCTGGCAATGCGAACCAGGCTCCTGCTTCGATTGTACAAGGACCGAATGGCACGTAGAAGCGGACCATCAATCCCGTACTCCCGGAGCACCCCCCACAGGACACCACGAGGGACACGGTCGAATGCCTTTTCCAGGTCTACAAAGCACATGTAGACTGGTTGGGCAAACTCCCACATACCCTCGAGTACCCTTGCAAGGGTGTAGAGCTGGTCCAGTGTTCCGCGACCGGGACGAAAACCACATTGCAGCTCCTCTAACCGAGGTTCGACTAACGGTCGTACCCTTCTCTCCAGCACCCTGGAGTAGACTTTCCCAGGAAGGCTGAGGAGTGTGATCCCCCTATAGTTGGAACACACCCTCCGGTCACCCTTTTTAAAAATGGGGACCACCACCCCGGTCTGCCAGTCCAGAGGTACTGTTCCTGACTTCCATGCAATGTTGTAGAGGCGTGTCAACCAACACAGTCCTCCAACATCCAGAGCCTTGAGAAATTCTGAGCGGAACTCGTCTACCCCCGGAGCCTTGCCACTGGGGAGTGATTTGACTACCCCAATTACCTCAGCCACGGTGATAGAACTGTCCACGTACGTATCCTCAGACTCTGCTTCCTCTATGGAAGGCATGTCAGTGGGATTGAGAAGGGCCTCGAAGTATTCCTTCCACCGACCAACTATATCCACAGTCGTGGTCAGCAAGCCCCCGTCCGCACTGTAAACAGTGTGAACTGGGGGCTGCTTCCCCTTTCTGAGGTGTCGGACGGTTTGCCAGAACCTCTTCGAGGCCGACCGAAAGTCGTGCTCCATAGCCTCACCGAACTCCTCCCACACCCGAGTTTTTGCCTCGACCACCGCCGAAGCCGCGTGCCGCTTGGCCTGCCGGTACCTGTCAGCTGCTTCGGGAGTCCCGCAAGCCATCCATGCTCGATAGGACTCCTTTTTCAGCTTGACGGCAGCCCTAACCCCCGGTGTCCACCATCGGGTTCGGGGCTTGCCACCACGACTGGCACCGACCACCTTGCGGCCGCAACCACAACTGGCTGCCTCAGCAATAGAGGCACGGAATACGGCCCATTCGGACTCAATATCCCGGTCCTCCCTCGAGATGCAGGCGAAGCTCTGCCGGAGATGAGAGTTGAAGACTCGACGAACGGGAGACTCTGCCAGACGTTCCCAGCACACCCTCACTACGCGTTTGGGTCTGCCAGGTCTGTCCGGCATCCTTCCCCGCCATCTAATCCAACTCATCACCAGGTGGTGGTCAGTTGACAGCTCAGCCCCTCTCTTCACCCGCGTGTCCAGAACATACGGACGCAGGTCTGATGATACGACCACAAAGTCGATCATAGACCTGCGACCTAGGGTGTCCTGGTGCCAAGTGCACTTATGGACATCCTTATGTTCGAACATGGTGTTCGTTATGGACAAACTGTAATTCGCACAGAAGTCCAGCAACAACACACCGCACGGGTTCAGGTCAGGGAGGCCGTTCCTCCCAACCACGCCCCTCCAAGTCACACTGTCATTGCCCACATGGGCGTTGAAGTCTCCCAGTAGAACTATGGAGTCACCAGCTGGGGTGCTCTCCAGCACCCCTCTGATAGACTCCAAGAAGGCTGAGAAAGAAGTCATGTCATTTACCTGCGATAAGTGGCAGATTCCAAACAAAAGATGAAGGTGTTCTAGTGCATATTTGGTCATTGAAATATAATTGACTAAACAGGCTGCTTTTTCTCTTCCACTCAAATTCAAAGTGTGTGTAGTCCTGTTCCCAGTAGAAATTTCTGTAGTCTGAATCACAGGAATAAATTTTTTGCTGTAGAATGTAATTTTGACCATGATGCTTTGCAGAACTACAGCAACATGATGAAAACAGGTTTGACAGTAAGGTTTTGTCCAGTATACAGCAATAATGCTGTGAAAACTACAGACTTTTGTAACTGTGCAGGAAGAGAGAACTGGGAAAACTGCCCGAAAGCGCAATAAAAAGACGCATGTACCAGTAGTGCCTAGTGGGCTGGAATAGAAAGTCAGACAAACAGTGTGCTAAAAAAATTATGAGGTGAGTTTTTGAAATATTACAACTGAATCATTATCCTTTATTAAATATCAAATATATATTGTAAAGACATGAAAAACAGAACGTATTGCTGCATCTGCTCGTAACACCCTTGATTGACTGCTGTATGGCACAGCTGAAGAACGGTAAAATAGGGAAAGCAGTCATCTCGGTAGCGTGATTAGCATCTGTACACACAAACCCTTATGAACACAATCACGTCACAGCCGTGCCCCCTCGCCTTATCCCAGGCCTGGATGGAATGCATCAGAATCTGACGGCAGACAGGAAGTTCTTATTGTACTAGTGCAAAGATCCCGGAGCCAGACAGCATACAGGAGCGATGTCACCCCTGGCCGGTGCAGGCATATCTTTGTCCTTGCTCACAGCGTAACAAAGACGCAAATAAACACAGTTACCCTCATCGGTCTCAACTGTCATTTCAATCAGTCAGTGTAGTGATGGAAAGCCACGGCCTGTGTTTTTCCCAGCCACACTGTTACCTCTGACCCCCGCGGCTCGTGCCTAGGGTGATTTTCTTTATTAGTCCATGGGGTCAGTATTTAGCCCCATAGCCATCAGTAGCGGGCTTAAATCTGCAGAGTCAACACTCTCCCTTCCTGGCTGTTAGCTGCATTAGCACACTGAAGCCCCACAGCTCTTCCACTCCCACTCCCAAAACATCCTCCCTAAGGCCAGATAACATCTCTGTCCCATTCATTCATGAGCCAGCCTAAAGCCAGGCTCTCTGAAGCTGGGGAGGCTTTCTGTGAGTTCTAATCAGTCTCATTACAAAATCACCCACACAATTTGATGTAAGTTGCAAAACTATCAGTGATCAGTGATGTCTTCACTCTTTACCTTCAGTTCAAACATATACACGGTGCAGGTCAGCTCATCCAACCTTGAAGCATTGGGTGTCTTGTTTTTGAATAGAACAAAAGAGAAGCGCTTCAAGTGGTACAATTTCCAAGTTCTGGCCTTGAAACAGTGAATGTTTTGTTACTGTCAATAAATCACAACGTTGGTTAATTAGCATTCTCAAAGTCCCATCCATTGTGGTTTTACTCTGAGATGTGTTCCTTTTAGGGTTCATACTGAGATTTTTTTCTCAACATCAATACTGCGACGGAGGCCAGTTGAGCCAAATGGTAATTACAAGAGGGAGAAGTCTGCTCGAGAAAAAAATGGGCCGTTGTTTAATACTATCACATAAAAAACCAGGCAATGTCTTTTTAACACATCACACATGTTCTTATTTTCACTACCTAACAAAACAAGAATTACACATTCTTTGCCAGTACCTCAATATTTTAACTAGAGCATTAGCATATGCAGAATGAGCCAACAAAGATGGCAATACTGCAGCAAAGTTGCGTAGGTCGCCAGCATGCAGGTCTAGTCAATATTTGTGCTCTCTAAAGCTGAGCTGGACCGTCCAATTTGAAGGAACACTAAAAGCCACACTGTTTGAGTTGTACATGAATGTATCATGTTTCAAACTGTTGTCAACCTTCAGAACAACGACGACAAAGATTTTTCTGCCATCTGTGGACATGGAATGTCCATGCTAAAACCCACACTACAACAATTTTACGTGCTTCCATTACTACATGTGCATGGATCTGTGCCGTAAATTCAACAAAAAAAAGACACAGACTCATGGCCGCACCGTGATCGAATGGTTAGCATGCTGACCACACAGTCAGGAGATTTGGAAGACCTAGGTTGGAATCTCCGTTGGGGGTTTGCATGTTCTCCCCATGCCTTACTGGGTTTTCTCCGGGTGCTCCGGTTTCTTACCACATTCAAAACATGCATGTAAGGTTAACTGGTGACTCTAAATTGTCCATAGGTATGAATGTAGGATAGGCTCCAGCAGAGCCTGCGACCCTACTGAGGATAAGCGGCATAGCAAAGGGATGAACTGAAACAGACAGAGACAAGAAGCAGTCCACTGTGGCATGATTTGTTCATTCTAGTCATCCTTTTTAAACAGTGTGGAAAGTCAAGTTTTAAATTGGATTCAATTGTGCTAGAACATTGCTGCATCCAAATTATCCATTAGAAATGCATCCCAAGTTGTATGAACTTGGCCACCACAGTTCAAAAGTGAGAGAGTCTAGTCGAAATCAGGCTTGAAACACGCTTGATTTACACAGTGTTGCTGAACCAAAGTGCTAGACAACAGTGCAAAATAAACAAATAAACAATAGTTACAATTTATAGCAAAAGTGTCAGTGGTGTAATGTGACAAATGTGGTTTAGAATAAATGTTGTTATGAACCTTGACTTACAAGAGCATTAACTTACGAGTTTTCTGACATACAAGCTAAAAATTTTGCTTTGGTGTACGAGCTTTGATGTGACTTACGAGCGTACAAACATCTATTTAAGCCCTATCCAGACGAAGACGATCCGAGGCCTAAACGCACAATGAATTTATCAAACTTGCGCATCATCCATACAAAGCCAGCATTTTCAGGGTCTGTAAACGAACACTTTTGAAACCGGGTCCCACAGTGGAAAATTTGGAAGACGCCGTTTGCAGATCCATAGCTCCATAGTTATGGCCTCCCCCGCTTGCAAAATAGCTCCGCCCCTTTACAACGCGCATGCGCTAAAACTACAAACACGGAAACAACAATGGCGCCGTACAGCGTTGTTTTTGTTTACGACCCTAAGCAGCATAGAAAATGGATGATTAGAATTATGTAGTGTACCGTACATTAGTACGAATACAAAATCCCACTCCACCCTCCTCCACCACTCTCCTACACTTCCGCCAACATCTCCTTCTGCTCCTCAAGGTAAAGTACACTTAAGAAAAAATGTTTATTTCTTTACACTTTCCTTTATTATGGTTTAATATAAGTTTCCTATACATTATTGAGTGTGGAGACATAATTCTTATTAAAAAATGTATGTGTGTGTATACATATATAAATATATGTGTGTGTGTGAGTGTGTGTGTATTCTCATATGCAGTAAAAGATAGAATCCAGTGAGTTAGGGTTTTTGCAGGAAGTTGGCATAGAAATGAAAAAGGTTGTGCTTCTCAGTTACAGCCTTTACCAAGTCTTAGGCCACTGTACTACAATCATAGGTTTGGCAATGTGGAAGCGAGCCAAAACAAGCTTAATTCAGAGAGCTTAACATGCGATGTAACTCCGTCAATTTCCATCAATATGTAATAGATGTATAATAATGCCATCCATCCATCCATTTTCTATACCGCTTATCCTCATTAGGGTCGCGGGTATGCTGGAGCCTATCCCAGCTGACTTTGGGCGGGAGGCGGGGTACAACCCTGGACTGGTTGTATAATAATGTAAGATGTATAATAATAGGGGTGTCTTAAAATAGTCCACAATTCAATTTGGAGGAGTGTGATTCGACCATAAATCTCACCGTCAAATTTTATGAAAATGTGATTGTACCATTTTGACTAAATGGGGGTTACCTGGGACTTTGAACCACTGTCTTTCCTCTCTTCTTCTCTTTTGCTTATGCTCACCTCCCCTCCTGATAGCATGTGTTGACTTCCGCCTGAGTGAAAGTGCCACATTATACTGTAAAGGAGCCTCAACACCTCATACAAACAGTGTCTAGATGGATTGATAGATGGATAGCTAGAGCATTAACAGCCTTCCTAGTGCTGTAAGCTGATAAAAGGGCGGAATTCCCCTTCATCCGAGTGGAGCTTTGAAGCTAGGTGGGTGGATCATGTTTACTTCTGAAAAAGAAGCCAGATTTTGAAACAACAAACGAGACATTATGACTTCAAGTGATCATTACTTCTATTGCACAAGACATGCTATCAATCTCTCATTGTTTGGATCTGGACCTTTCGTAGTTCACTTCGTCATCTTTCCTTGCTCTACCTGACACACAAAAAATTGGCCCTGAAATATGAGTCCACGGGGAGTGTAAACAGAAGTGCACTCAGGAGAAAAGCTTGGCAAACAGTACGCATGGTGGCTAAAGAAGACATCAATTTCATAATCCATATTGCAAAACAAGACATGAACCAACAACTGTCAAAGGAGGAGGCCCTTTGGAAAACTGGGAGCTTACTTGAGCGCAGATATTGGGGATTTCTGCCAGCTTTCATGAATACAGCTACCCATGTACGTTTTTGCCAGAGGAATCCAGAGGAATTTGATCCTTGGGTATCAATCTCTGTCTGCATGATAAAGAAGGTGATGACAGAGGAGTTGATCACTCGCTGAGGGTGGAGTTCATGCATATTTGTCTGCAGTTCTACAGTAAATTTTGCCGTCTCCACCCAAACTCTAACCGCTGCACATTCTCTCAACTTGAGCTGTCTGCAAACTTCTTATGTAGAATGCAAATGCCCTCATTCCATCAAACCTTTCCATAAGACAGGATTACAAGCAGTCTTGTAATTTGTATGTACTGTATGTGTTCGTCAGGAGAGAACAAGAGTAATTTTGCATACCCCACTCAAGCTATCGCTGGTTTGTAGGTTTTTGCCAGCTGGCAAAGGGGCCCTGGCAAAAGTGCCCCCCAGTGGGTAATGGATCATAAAAGGTTGGCTTGGAGCTGTGTTGATTTAACAACGTAACTCAAATCCATTAGTGCTGCCTTTCTGCGTAAGCAAGCACGGAATTGCAAAACTTCATGCACAAAAACAGTTTATCTGTGCAGAAAAACACAGACTTACTGCCGGCTCTGTTTTCAGGTCTGAGCAACAATCGCAAAAGGCTATTGCCCAGAAACTCTTATCACATAATCACAGTAAAATGATTGACATGCTCATGGTAATCATCTTCATGTGCTGCATGTGAAACTGGTGGTGCAATAATCTAAACCATTCTGTCTGCAAAAACAGTCCAGTGCACGTAAGCAAAAGTTCACTGCCTTTTTTTTTTAAACACTTATGTAAATCCCCTCCTTGTGTGCACTGTCATTATTCAATGTAGGGGATGCACAATAACTGATAATAATATTTAAAAGAAATGTTCTTACCTTAACACAAGCATCACTTATTCCACACATGATAACAAGACATTATGGGATGCGTGCATTCTGTTAGGAGATGAGTGATACACTGATGTATCATGCATGGGCCTGAGCACAAGGCTGGCTGACATAAAAGGAGATTAAACAGTATTAAGAGAGTCCAGATGCAAGCCACATGCACATGCATCAAAACACACTGACACACTGCTCTAGAAACACAACGGCGTGATCCAACGGCAATTTAAAAATATTTGTTGTCATCCCAGGATTGTAGCTAGCTGGTTCGCATCAAGTGTGTTAGTTCTTCACAAACAAAAACATACTCGTTTATAAATATGCACTGAATGTTAGCAAGGACTGGCATAAACAGTGTGACTGGTTTTAGACATGTGTTTTTTTGTTTTTAGCTTTGTTCCTAAAAGCTGATTATAGTAGGCCAGCTGGACCTCAGAGCCATGGCACCCTACTCACACACGCGTACACACACATCTGTACGAGAGAATAACAAAGAGACACAAACTAGGTCATCGCTTACTTACCACTTATCCCCGCTATTTCATTGGAAACTGGTACATATATTTTTTTTAATATTGAAACATTCATCCATCCATCCATCCATCCATCCATTTTCTTCCGCTTATCTTAGGTCGGGTCGCGGGGGCAGCAGCCTAAGCAGGGAAGCCCAGATGTTCCTCTCCTCAGCCACTTCGTCCAGCTCTTCCCGGCGGATGCCGAGGCATTCCTAGGCCAGCTGAAAGACATAGTCTCTCCAGCGTGTCCTGGGTCTTCCCCGAGGCCTCCTACCGGTTGGACGTGCCCTGAACACCTCCCCAGGGAGGCGTCCGGGAGGCATCCTAACCAGATGCCCGAGCCACCTCATCTGACTCCTCTCAATGCGGAGGAGCAGCGGTTCTACTCCGAGTCTCTCCCAGATGACAGTGCTTCTCACCCTATCTCTAAGGGAGAGCCCAGCCACCCTGCGGAGAAAACTCATTTCGGCCGCTTGTACCAGCGATCTTGTCCTTTCAGTCACTACCCAAAGCTCATGACCATAGGTGAGGGTAGGAACGTAGATCGACTGGTAAATTGAGAGCTTTGCCTTTCGGCTCAGCTCTCTCTTCACCACGACAGAGCGGTGCAGAATCCGTATCAGTGCAGACACCGCACCAATTCGCCTGTCCATCTCACGTTCCATCCTTCCCTCACTCGTGTACAAGTCCCCGGGTACTTAAACTCCTACACTTGAGGCAGGGCCTCATCCCCAACGCGAAGATGGCACTCCAGCCTTCTCCGGGCAAAACCCAATGGACTCAGATTTGGAGGTGCTGATTCTCATCCCAGCCGCTTCACACTCAGCTGCGAACCAATCCAGTGAGAGTTGAAGGTCCCTGCTCGATGAAGCCAGCAGGACCACGTCATCTGCAAAAAGCAGAGATCGAATTCTGTAACCCCTCAACGCCCTGGCTGTGCCTAGAAATTCTGTCCATGAAAATAATGAACAGAATCGGTGACAAAGGGCAGACATGGCGGCCGACTAATTGCCGGCAATGCGAACCAAACTCTGACACCGGTCATACAGGGAACAAACCGCCTGGATTAGGTGGTCCGATAGCCCATATTCCCGGAGCTCTCCCCACAGTACACACACCCTCCGGTCCCCCTTCTTGAAAAGCGGGACCACCACCCCGGTCTGCTAGTCAAAGGGGCACTGACACCGATGTCCACGCGATGCTGCAGAGTGGTTTCAACCAAGACACGCCCACAGCATCCAGGGACTTAAGGAACTCCGGGTGGATCTCATCCACCCCCTTGCCACCAAGGAGCTTTTTGACCACCTTGGTAACTTTAGCCCCAGAGATAGGGGAACGAGCCTCAGAGTCCCGGGGCACTGCTTCCATGTTGGAAGACGTGTCGGTGGGATTGAGTAAGTCTTTAAAGTATTCCCTCCACCGATCCACAACATCTCGAGTCGAGGTCAGCAGCACACTGTCCCCACCATACACGGTGTTGACTGTACACTGCTTCCCCCTCCTGAGACGGCAGATGGTGGACCAGAATCTCTTTGAAGCCATCCGGAAGTCGTTTTCCATTGCCTCTCCGAACTCCTCCCATGTCCGAGTTTTTGCCTCAATGACTGCCAGAGCCGCAGACCGCTTGGCCTGCCGGCACCTGTCAGCTGCCTCCAAAGTCCCATGTGCCAAAATCGCCTGACAGGACTCTTTCTTCAGCTTGACGGCATCCCTCACCACTGGTGTCCACCAACGGGTTCTGGGATTACAGCCACGACAGGCACCGACCACCTTACGGCCACAGCTCTGATCAGCCGCATCGACAAGGGAGGCACGAAACATCGCCCACTCTGATTCAATGTCCGCTGCCTCCTTCGGAACTTGGTCAAAGCACACCCGCAGGTGGGAGTTGAAACTCCTTCTGACAGAGGACTGTGCCAGACGTTCCCAGCAGACCCTCACAATGCGTTTGGGTCTGCCAGGTCTGACCGGCATCCTCCCCCACCATCGGAACCAACTCACCATCAGGTGGTGATCCGTTGACAGCTCCGCCCCTCTCCTCACCCGATCCACGACACAACCACAAAGTCAATCATCAAACTGCGGCCCAGGGTGTCCTGGTGCCAAGTGCACATGTGGACACCCTTATGCTTGAACATGGTGTTCATTATAGACAATCCGTGACGAGCACGGAAGTCCAATAACCAAACACCGCTCAGGTTAAGCTCAGGGGGGCCGTTCCTCCCAATCACACCTCTCAAAGTCTCACTGTCGCAGCCACACATGAGTGTTGAAGTCACCCAGTAGAACAAGGTAATCCCCCGAGTGAGCACTCGCTGGTATTTCCTCTAAGGACTCCAAAAAGGGTGGGTATTCTGAACTGCTGTTTGGTGCATAAGCACAAACAACAGTCAGGACCCGTCCCCCCACCCAAAGGCGTAGGGAAACTACCCTCTTGCTTACCGGGTCAAACTCCAACGTGCAGGCTTGGAGCCGCGGGGCAACAAGAATTGCGAAAACCCACACACGCATGGGGAGAACATGCAAACTCCACCCAGAGATGCCCAACGCAGATTCAAACCCTGATATCCTGACTGTGAGGCCAACATGCTACCCACTCATCCACCGTGCTTGGCCACTCTAAATTGTCCATAAGTGTGAATGGTAGTATGTCTGCCCTGCGATTGACTGGCAACCAGTCCAGGGTGTACCCCGCCTTCCGCCCGAAGTCAGCTGGGGATAGGCTCCTGCATACCCGAGATGCTAATGAGGATAAGCTGCATAGAAAATGGATGGATGGATGGATGGATAAATGTTTAATATCAACCAGTTATACTATAATTACTTTATATCTGTAAATTACAAGTACAATTGTTACCTGAATGTTACAATTCAATTGAATAACAATATTACATCATAGCTCCAATTTAGCAGCTTCATTCAATCATGGTTTTTCAAAAACATTTATTATATATATTCACAAACATTTATTCATAAATCATGCTGTTTTGTGGTTGAATAATACCTATTTTTAGCCAAAAAAATGCATATTTAAGCAAATATTGTATGGGGTTTTTTTGCTTAAATAAAGTATTTTTTAATCAACAGTTAGTACATAAAAAGCTAAATAAACTAAAATACAAGTTTTCAAATAGCACTAGAGAGCCTAGTGCCACACATTAGGAAGTATTAATGGATGATTACATAAGCAATCCCCATCACAATAAAGTGTAGGATTTTTTTTGTATTTCTCAAGAAGGTCAAGAAGTTGAGAATCACTGGTCGAAGGCAAATGCTTGAAATCTTATTTACACTTTGGTATGCTGCTAAATTCTAATAATCACCAACAACAAAATTGCTGGTGATTCTATACCTTGTAGTCAACTCTTATGTGAGATCAGCACAAAAACAGAGTTGAGTGTATTTCCTGCAGTTCTAAGGCAATTAATTATTAATTCATTAAGGTAATTTCTCCCGTGACCCTTCAAACGCTGCTAAGGGATTGCACTGGTCACTTAACAGCATGGATGGCTCCTGGTGGGTAGAAGGGTCACATCAATAATCAAAAGTAATAAACCTAATGCCATAGCTTAGTTTTGACTTCAGCAATAATAGCACATGCACTGGAAACCTTGTAAAATATAAAATGGGTTGGATGTCCAAAACTACGTGTAACAGCACCTATTGAGCTGGAAAGGACATTTCATTACATCGTTTCATTACAACCAATAGAGCCTCAATCATGTGTAAAATTTGCAGTTTGAATGGGTCTGTTATCGTATCAATCATCCGAGGCTCCAGAGAGGGAGCTATTGGAGGCCCCCCTTTTCCAGCGGACTCTTTGTGGTTTTGTTCCCACCTACTGTATCCGAGTTCAGCTTAATTTAGTCTTTTTTAATCAAGACAGGCCTGTCAGTGATTAACGTTGGGCCGAACCAGGGAGTTCACACCAATATGTTTCCTCAAGATTAGAACTAAACAGAATTCATCTACTGAAGGAAAGAAATCAGTCAAAGAACACAGTGTGTTCTGAGTGAGTTATTTTTCTTCCCTTTTTTTTCCCCCTCATTCCGAGCAACAATGGGAGGGACTGCTTATTTTAGAAAATTAAAAAAGAAACAATTTAACAATAAAACATGGTTTTGAAAAAGAACAGCGGAAGTGCCACTTAGATGTGACAGCGATGTAAATCACTAGATAGTTTTTCTCCTTGGTCACGCACGTCTGAGGAGAATCTATGAGTATGCACCATGTTTTCTACTTGTATGCTTCTGTTACCATGAAAAATCTCTTGTTTTTGACTGAAGTGTATGCTTAAAGTTTAATCTTGGCTGTGTGTGACTGTTTGACCCCACTGCACACCAAAATGTGGTCAGGATATGGTGCTCCTTTTTTTCATTCTTTCAGATAAGATGTAAAGATTGTAATCTGAGCATGTTAGCCAGCCAGTGACTTTGGCCTAAACCACAGGATTACAACTAATATCAATATTACTGTTGGTGATTCGACAACTTTCATTACCGGGGCAATCTTTTTATTTAGTTCGTTTTCATGGCCATTGGAGATGCTGGATATTGGCTTTCTTACTGCCAACCGATATATGGATACTGTCCAGCACTTTATTTGCGATACGAATATAGGCAGCAACTCTTCCATCAAACTATTGTGAGGTTTGAGCTTACGTAATGAATGAACACATTATACTTCTTTTACTGTGACACCGCTGGATGCATTTCACAAGAAAAGACAAATACTACAGTATGCAATACATATTATACTGTAGAAAAAGTTCTACATTTTTTGAAACATTTTGTCTCAACAAAAATTACTGAAAAATCATGACCAATAGTCTACTAAATTCTATTCTATTTTCGTATTTTTCTCTTCTTATCTTTCCCGTCTTGCTGTAATTGAGTTACTCTGTGATCATGTGATTCTATGGGTCACAAACATCTTTGCGGTTTGAATTTTGTGGATTACATCGATTATGGTTTTGTCACAAATATATTAATTACTTAATAAACTTTGCTGTTTCATGATTGAATGTGGCCTATTAGTCAACATCTGCATATTGAAGTAAATTGTATGTACTTTTTATGCCTACAATTAAAAAATTTTAAGCATAAGAATGGCAATTTAAACACATCCAGAAACGCTACGGAAGATGTAGTATTCTGCACTTGTCACAAAGTGTCAGTGATGTTATTACTATTGTTATTGAGACACAGGAACGCCAGACTTCTATTGCTGGTTTGACTTATCTTTCAACAGGCACAATAGTTTCTAATAAAAAAGTGGCTACCGTTGCTGATGTAACCCACGTCAAGGTAAAACTCTGAAACCCTGACGTCACTTCCAGACTGCCCACAATTCCTTTCCCCTAGGGAACACATTTAAAGCAAGACATGACTATGAATCTTACTTATGTCTTAAAATCTGTGGGTGCCTGAGGAGATGTGTTGATATGTTGGCCTCTCCTGCACTTGACTGGCACATCTAGTTGTGTTCTCCGTTGTTGTTGTATTGGTTATAGATGCTTTAAATATGCAGAGTTGTAACATTGAATTACATATTTAAAAAATTAAAAAATGAGAGATTAATCGTTATGATCTGTAATTAATTGATTGTATAAATCTATTTTTTTTAATCTGGCCCAAACATTGTTTGAAACACATAGAAATATTTTCAATTAAGTAATCCAATCCAATGAAAATGACAATCAAATAAAATGTCAGGTTCATATAAATCGCTGAAGTTAACACATCAAAAAACACTTTTCTGAGCAATGTAATTAGTGAACGCTGAACTAGCTGAGGTCCAGTGATCTACGGTTAAAGTACCAAAGTTGAGAAAATCCTAAAATCACCCAAACATTATGTTCCTTTTACTTTTCGTCATACATTGACTGATTTTGGTCATCACTTTGGTCCTGCAAGGTGACTTTTGTGTTGGGTCACTGGACGCAGTTTGCAACATCTCTGTTCACCCCTCGTCTTCTCGTCATCGCTATCCACTTGGCAAAAACATTTGCCTATCTGTCACTGGCTTGCTCTTACAGTACGCCGGGTGTTGTCTTCTAGGTTAGTTTGGCAAAGTTTGCTAAATTGATAACGTCTTCGCTGCTGACGTTAGCTGTGACTGCTTTGCGTTGATGTGGTAGGCTTAACTCAACTTGAGCTGGTATGCAAACTCCTTCTTAGAACAAAGGCATTTCACTCTGCCTTTATCAATGGTGCAGTCGGAGCGTTTATTTTAATGTAAATTTCCCATCTGTTGTGCTGACAACTTTCACATGCTCCTCCATTTTCACATCTCCCATCAGCAACTCACCGCTCCTCACCTTGCCCTTCCTTTGACAAGGGAAGCTTAACAGCTGATGCTAAACAAGCCCAAACACAGTAAAAGCCAATCAATGTCAACTTCAGTGTGTGACTGACCATTTTTTTCCACCCCAGCACAACTCCAGCACTAGCAGCCAAACGCATCAAAAACAACTTTATAAAAAGACAACTCACATACGAAAACAGTAAAGTTAGATATTAAAAATTTAAAACCTGATTAAAAAAATACACCAATTATGACTGCAGTTATTAAACAGCAATTAATCTTTTAATTTAACACTTCTTACTTATTATTTTACTCATTATTGTATTGTACTTTTGTAGCCTTTTCATTTTTTAAATAGCCTGTAGGAAGAAAATTATAATTATTGTGTTATAGTTTACTTACAGCATCACTAATAGGCCTTCCTTTTGATATTCAGTACTGTGTGCTCGAACGTAAAACAACACAATTCACAAATCATAGTAAAATGTAGTTCCTGTCCACACGGGACCATTCAGGATATTTTTTTGGCGGGTTGAAATAAGTCCTGTCTATACTGTCCCAGATTAGTATATGGTTGCATCCAGACGGGAATGAATCACTGATTCAAAACAATGTAATACACAATGCACACCTACGTGTAGCGCTGTGAACAAACATGCAGGTGGAAACACGTGACATGTACCTGTTTACCACATATAACATAATATTCAGGTATTATGTTGGCTTGTTGTCAAAGCTTACCTCTGGTTGTGTGACGGCAACATGACGGCAGCGGGTCAGTGGTGTCACTATTCTCGTATTCCCTGTCTACATAGCATCGACAAGCCAGTGTTTTAAGATTTTCCCACTCTGGAAGCCGTTTTACAAAAATATAGTTCTTTTGTAAATTAGAGGCTGAAACGATACAATTCATTTTTTGACCTGAAAACGTTTTTGTGTGGAGAATCCCTTAAGGACAGACTACAAGGTGTGTGTGTAATAGTGATGTGGCGTTGCGAACGAATCGGCCCTAACACCCAGTTCTTTGAAATGAACAACAGCAGGAACCCAGCTTGCGTTGTTTAGAGCCAATTGGGAGCCGATTCGGGGGGAGGTCTTTTTTCTGTTAATGACAAATGTCATTGGTCAAGATGTGTGGCGGTGTCTTTGTGTCCACACTGAGCAGGGGGAGGGCCGGGGTTAAACACACATTGGTGCTCTTATAGCTGATTCGTCAAAGAGATTTGAACCATCTTTATCTAATTTGTTTACTGAGATGGGTCTTTGTTTTTGGACTTAATAATATAAATTATATCGTAATATTTTTTGGAAGCTATTCATTGAGGTTTAAATAAATCAGTTGAAATAATAAACATTAGATATCATGTATCATTTTAGACAATACAAATAATTTGGTAATAAATTCATTTAAGACAACACAAAAATCTGAGGAGACACTTAGGAGCCCAAAGAGTCTCTTTTTAGTGAGCCGAGCCAAAAGAACCAGCTCTCTAAAATGAGCTGAAACTTCCATCACTAGTGCGTATATGAGTGGGTTTAGGGTGGGAGCCCAATAATGCCTATTGTATGTAGGAGGCCCAGAATTTGATGGTTCACTCCTGATTCCATTCAATGAATATATGTATTAAATTGTTGGCCTTTGTATGGATTATTACTACAATAACTTCATTATCATCATCATTATCTAAGAATGACATCATGTGTGATCTCACTTCTTAAAGTGTGCTGATGTTTCAACAAGTGAAGAGGAAAAAAAGGGTAACCCACAACCTCTTTAATTTGCACTTTGTGCTTGTTTTTTATGATGCGGCAAAGACTAATGTATACATGGAACAACTTGTAAAATCGCGCACATAAATATTTTTACAACAACAAACAAATATTTAACTAACCACAAAAACATTACAGGGTATAAACACATGAGCTCATCCATTACATGTATCTTTACAGCTCAGATACGCACCCTGCAAGGTGCTTGGCAAGAAATCACTTACAGACACTTGTATTACCCCCCCCCACGTTTTCCGGCACCGGTGTCTCGGCTGGTCCAACTTTTTACAGAACACAGTGGTGGTTTTTGGTTGCGAGTAAAATGTTTTCATGTCTAGACGTTGCACCAAAATAGCCACCCTGAATGGATTTAGTTGTGTGTTGTCAGCTATATCCTGCCCGCAGGATCATTGTACTTTCTCATGAGTGAAACAAGGCCTCTTCCGTCCTGTGACTTCACAGTTCAATTGACCTGTCAGCTAGAATAGGAATGTTGATACAGCAATAAGGATGGCCGAGATAACGCTGCAACCTGATCTACATTTGAAGACTTGCAGGGGACAAGTCATACAATCATCAAATAGTCACACCACTAAATGCAGGCATGTAAAAACGTGGCTTTGCAAATGCAGCTTGTGATACACTCTCTTGAAATAAATGTTGTCCAATAATCTCAGATACAGTAGTCACCAATTAATTGGTTTCAGACCCGACCGTGGTAAGTGAATTTCCGCAAGTCAGATTCCTTCTTTGTCAATGGAATATTTTCATAGCAGATCATAGTATACAATGTTTATTTCTCATTATCAGAGCCCACTAGACAATAATATAACACCAATACAGCACATTTGTATTACCTAATATAGTAGATATAATCAGACAATAAGCCATTTAAAACATAAAACTCAAGACAATGTGTGTCGCGGCAAATGTGTTCCATGTGGAGGACGGGAAGTGGCGTTGTTGGTTCAGAGTTGAGTTTCATCTTATCATTTTGAATATTATTATGGTGGTATTATTGTGTCAGTTGTGAGCTAAATAAACCTGCAATAAAAACAGTTGTTTTGTCAACCAAGTCTGGTTCTTGTCACACCGCACAATTACTGGCACCTTGTGACCAATTTACAGTTCTAAAGTCACAACTCTATATATCTATATATCTTTATAAATGAGTGTCTTTGTATTTTAGTTCATTTAGCCATTTTTATGTTTTATGTTTTATGTCCAGATGTACTGTATTTAGACAGTTTTTTGTAGACTTGTAATCATAGCTTTAATACTTGGATCAAATACTTGAATTTGTCAATGATTGTCTGATGTCTGTAGTCCACGTGTAACCGGTGGTGTTTATCTCTCTACGTTGTGGATGACGTTGTTCGAGTGACGACTGACACAGAGTTGCTGCAGTTCCACTTTCTTTACTCTTGGGCTGATAAATGTTAGAAAAGGACGATCCAGTCACAATGTGTAGAATGAGCGTGCCCCTAAAGATCACAATGACACATGACTAAAAAGAATAATTAAATAAAGTTTTAAATTAAAGAACACATTTTTGGAGCCATACGGACGCCTACCTCTCACATGGAGATCACGAACAAAAAGGGAAGTAGAAAGGCGTGGCTCAAACGTATAATGAGAGGTGTCACACTAATTAGAGCAGTAGGGGGTACACAGTGACAGATGTTAAATGTTCCACGTTTATGTCATGACACTATGAACACATCAGGTATAATTTCCACATATATTGTGTGTAATTATATAATAGTAATAACCTATTTACAATAACCAAATTGACCCCGTTACACATGAACACAAAATCTGGAGTTCTTTGAAAATGTTTGCTCGACATTCACTGCAGCCACCCTCACTGCCTGCTGGTGTGTTTGTAAAAAGCATGTTCTCTGGGTTTAAGATCAGGTCTGTGTTATTTTCACAAAAACGCACACAAAGACAACTGAAGTGGATGACCATAGATTTTTTTTATTGGTGAAGAAGAAAAAAGATTCTCGATGGAAGTCCAAAATGCTCCGGATATTGTTGAAAAAAATCATTGTGTAAATGAAATCAAGAAACATTTTCATTAATGTAAATACAGATTTTTTTAAACATGGTAAAAACCACACGTAACATTCAGGAACAGAAACATAAGTGAATGGATACCTTCGTTTTTGTTATCAATTCATCCGAAAAGATAAGACAAAAAAAAAGTACTACATCCAAGGCCATTTTTCCCAAATAATGTAAATCCAGTTAATCAGTTCGAGACAACGTAAACAAGCAAATTTGTATAACATTGTCATCTTCACCAAATGAATGTGTCTTACAGGACATTGTAGTATTCTTTCCTCAGAGGGAGCCCTCCCTATCGGGGTTATGTCGGTCATGGCTGTGGGGTCCACTGTGTCATTGGCTGTGTTTTGATGGGCTCCTGATGCAGATGGTTCCTCTGATAGTGTTTCTTTTTTCCTGGTTCCTCCATGCTCAGTCATGGGTAAGTATGCAAGTGCACATGTGTGTGGTTGGAGTGTGGAAAGGGGACAGTCAGGGGAATTTTTTAAACTCTGTTAAGGTACTTTGGATTGCGTTTGATCTGCAGGAAAATCGCTTTATAAATAGTTTTATTTCATTAGTATTGTATAAAAGTATTCAGAGATTAGGTTTTGGGCGTGATATCCAAGATGGCCGCATAAACAAGCAACGCTTTTGTCATGCACCGGGTTTTAGTTTGAGTGTCAGGGTGTTAAGTTTTATTTTTAAGCCTGTCTTCTTGTTGTTTTCATATTTTGTAGGTATTTCCTGGCGTCCCTTGTTTTCATTAATTACTCACACCTAGTCCCTCACATTCCTATTTAATCCAGGTGTGCACTTGCTTTCTTGTCGGATCATTTGCGTTCATTGCTGTTTGTAGGCTGCTTGGTTATTTGTTTCTTGGTCCTGCCGCTGCTACGCAGCAAGTAAATATTAATAAATAAATTTTTTCCTGACCTGTTTGGCGTCCTGCTCTCCGCATCCCATGGGTCGTCAACACCATGCCGCGAAAAAAAACATGTGTTGCCTGGCAAAAAAGGTTATCAAGCACAGGACACCAAAGTATTATTATATGTTTATTTATTCTGGAATTTATATTTAGGTGGCTGACTCTTATTGTCGGAAAATATCAAAATACAAAGTCTATAAAATAACTGCAATGGCTCTATACCCTGTGACATCAAAGAGCATACTCTTAATACATTTTTACAGACCATTTTCACATCAAGTATCATGAACATTACACATTCGATTGCTGACTAGCTCATTGAAACACAACAAAATACTACCTTGACTGAACATCCTCTGAAAGACCTCAGTGGTAGCAGCAACAACAATGCTGCAACAAAAGTTGTCACATTAAACTTTTTTTAAAGTCACATGACATATAGTCAACCTTAAATACAAATATATGCTTTGCAATGAGAAGTGCAATTGACCTCCATTACTAATTAAATAAACGTTGGCCGACAGAAGGGCAAACTGCCAGCCTTTCTTGCTATTCGCTACCATCAACCAACTGACCACCTAAACCCCAAAAATCCACACACTGTAAGAACCAACCGATACTATTTTACTACAAAATATGTTGTATGCTAAAGAATGCCTATTATTTACAATATTTATCTTTTGACCTTAAAGGCAGACCCATTCAAACACATAGCTGTTTCTTGGCTCTTGTTCAAGAGTGACTTCTTCTATTCGCACAACTGTCCCAAAACACCACAAACAGCACCCCGACCCCTAGCGGCGTTACCCAGAACTGCACAGTGAACACAGTGGTTTTTTTGCTTTTTTTCCACTGGGCTACATTCTCTCCTGCAAAACAGTCAATGTCCTCAGTGACAACTAACTCTAAACACCCTTCAGCCCCCAAACTGGCCAACCGCTGCATTAGTGCATCTGGGCTTAAGGAAATGGAATTATAGGCCGACCTTCGGAGGTGATGTGGGTTGGTATGCATGCCGGCGTTAGGGCCTCTGACATCGGCGGGGTGTTGGAATGGGCACTGGAACCTGTGAGTCCCCTGCCAGCTCTACAGAAGCAGCAAGAGCAGTTGGGTCATGTGATAGTGTGTGCTGACTGGATGATGGTGCAACAACGGCAGTCTCTACATCATCGAGAAGTCTTGGTCCCTCACGATCTTGATGAGATTTCATCACTCAGACCCCAGATTTCAGACCCCCATGCATCCTGTATTTTATTTCTGCCCTTTGAAGAAGATATACCAATTGTCCTACTTTCACATCTGGACAGTATGCATTCCCATGGTCGCTTTCTAACCTACGTGCAATCTTCTCCTCCGTGTTTTGTTGTGCTCTCTGATGGGCATCATTTAGTTTTTTCTGATGAAGTGCTAACCAGTTATCTCCCCCATGTGAGTGCTCGTGACCCAGCAAAGCATCTACTGGAAGGTAAGGTTCCACACCGAACATCAAATAATACGGGGAGTAACCTGTCGTAGCATGAGGCGTCACATTATAGGCATAAGTCAACTCTGGTAAATATTCTGGCCATCTGCGCTTCTTCTCGGGTGACAACGTGCGCAAAAGGTCATGCATTGTCCGGTTGAAACGCTCACATTGAGCGTTTCCTTGAGGATGATGGGGTGTGGTGCGAGTTTTCTTCACAACATATCGTTTACAAAGTTCACTAATAACTTCACCCTGGTCTGAATGAAGTGTCTCAGGCACCCCATACTTCATGAACCATTCTTTGAGGATAATCTTAGCAGTTGTATCTGCTTTCAGATCCCGGGTGGGAAACACCTGAGTGAACTTAGTGAAGATGTCAGTAACATCCAACACATTCTCTCTACCATCTCATGCTCCAGCACACGGAAGTCAACTGCTACCACTTCAAGTGGCCGTGTAGCTAGAAAGGACTTCATGGGGACACGAATATTCGGCTGAGACAACTTAGAAAGCACACTTTTCTGACACTTTTTAACCCACTGCTCAACGTCGTTATACATGCCCGTCCAAAAACACCTCTGTCTCAAAAGGTTCTGGGTGCGTTCCACTCCTTGATGCCCCATCTGATCATAGACAATTTCTAGTACGACTTCCTTTAGTCTCTCGGGTAACAGGAGTTGCTGACATTCACCCATTCACCCATGCGGGTCCTCAATAACCCTGTACAACAATCCCTCATGGACCATTGCCTGAACAAGGATATGACCGGTTTGCTTAATCGAACCCTTTCTCGTTGTGTTGTTTTTTTCTGTTGACCCCAAAAATCTCGGAAAACTCCAAGTGTAAGAACTGTACCTTGCCACTGCCTTAACTGATCTTTGGAGTAACCTGGTAGAGTCATAGTGCTTCCCAGGAACTCAGGGTTCTCCCCTTCATTTCGATCATTCTTCTCTGCACCCCTTAACCTCCTACTTGCATATGCTATGACACGTTTCCTTCCTTCTTGCAACTGATATAATACAGCGCCCAGTCCTAAACTGCTGGCATCGGTCTCCACAAAAAAACGGTGTGAGAAATCTGCATAGCCCAGTAGAAGACCACTTGTCAACAGTTCCTTTAGACGTTCAAAGGAATCGTGGCATTTGGTGGTCCACAAATCATCAAACAGTGCTTTAGACCTGGTTGAGTTGTTTTCTTTAATACATTCATTCACCACATCGTCTAGTGGACCAGCTAACTGAGAGAAGCCCTGCAAGAACTTTCTATAAAAACCACAAAATCCCAGGAAAGACCTCAGACCTTTGACTATGGTCAGAACTGGCCACTGCTTCACAGCCAAGACCTTGTCCGGGTCTGTTTCAACCCCTTCAGCGAATATTTGATGACCTAGAAAGCGCACACTGGACTGGAGGAAATTGCACTTTTTTGTCTTATGTCTATCCTTCTCATGTACGACTACCTGATGGTACCCACTGGCCAAGTCTATTGTTGAAAAGAACCTTGATCCATGCAGTGCATCAAACCACTCATCAATGTGAGGCAAAGGAAAGGAATCTCGCCTGGTTATAGAATTCAACCTGCAATAGTCCACACAAAGTCTCAATTTATTATCTGCTTTCCTCACAAGAACAATAGGAGATGCATACGCACTTTTGCTCTCCACAATCACTCCTTTCTTATACAGCTTGGTAATATTTTCTTTGACCTCTTTGTATTGTGTCGGTGGAATGCGTCGGTAAGGTTGCGTGACTGGTGCATCATCAGTAAGGTGAATCTCATGTTTAACTTTATCTGTGTAGCCTAGATCTTCTTCTTTGAATGCAAAAACATATGCGTACTGAGTCAAAAGTGAAATAAGCTTAGACCATTCCTCGGGTGAACCACCCATGTTCAACCGCACCAGATGGGACCTCAGTTCACCGGCCGGCAGACCCTCCTCCCCTCTTTCAATGGACACCTCTTCCTGATCAACCTAAATACGATTAAAATGCACCTTAGTTGCCTCTTCAGTACAATCAACTGCACTTATAAGACCTATCTTGGTTCTGGGCTTCAACCACACATTCTCAGGTGAAAAATGTACCACCTGAACTGGGAAGGTATACTGATTAGCTTCAACCAATGCTGGGACCACAACTAGTACAGTAGGTAAGGGTGTGTTCATGGGTTCTAATAACCTCAAGTCGTCTGCACCTTTCCTCAACCCTTTTGCATACAGAGTGGCAATCGAACCTGCTGGTATGAGTGTTGCATCTCTACCAACTACTCTTGCAGTGGATATGGGTTCCTCCACTTCACACATGTCTGAAAAGCCGCCCGCCACATTGAATTTAGTTGACCATCCAAAGTGGTGTCAAAACTGGCAATCGCCAACTCTTTGCATCTTTTTATGATGTTCATGCAAATAAGGACTGGAGGTGATTCTGGTTCCTCATGCTCAACTTTCTCTTGGATTTTTTCTACAGCTGGCCGGTCTAAAACTACTTCCTGTACCACCAAAAACCCACCCTCCGGTATTGTCAGCCCCATAACCTGTACATCAAGTACATGGATTGGTAAAGAATTAGCTGCTGTGAGCTTCAGCCATTTGGCTGTCGAGGTCATGTCTTCATTCTCTCCTAATAAGTGATCACGAAAGAAGGACTCAGAGATGGTGCTAACCTGACTTAGTATCTAACAGTGTTTTTGATAGAACCCCACCTACTTCCACCTTAACTACTGGACATGTTGCAACGGCAACGGCGTTACCCAGAACTGCATGGTAAACAGTGTTTTTTTTCTTTTTTTCCACTGGCCTACACATGACTGCTTTGAAGGTATAGAGAAGCCATCTTTTATTCTTCACATGCATTTTACAATGCAACGCTTTAATGCACAGGCTATGTTTTGGGATCCGGCCGTCTTCCATTCGCACCACGTGACCAAGCCAGCACAAGCGTCGTTGCTTCAGCAGGGTGATGTGCAGCTACACAGTAGCATAAAGAACAAACCTGGGAGGCTGAATACCGTAGGCTGAATTAACAAAACGCGCCAGCGAGTCCAACAAGCAAGTCACTGCAAATTTACCAAGCTAGGGATTTCATTCCACAAAATCCTTGGAATTCTTCATCTTCGGTGTCGCTATCATAGAGCACCTACTCACAGCTATCGACTTTAACGTCCACTCCTTGGTTCACGACATACACTACGAGTTAACATGTAAAAACATGTTCAATTCTGTACATTTATTTCAATATGTAAGTCGCAGCTCCAGCTAAACTGTGAAAATACGGGACTGGTTTAGCACAATACATTACATGTACAAGTTTGTTAGGCGCAATGTTCTACAATAATCGAGACAATGCACAAGAATCAAACCGAGGCAAGATTTTGGCAAATATTTTTGTCAAAAACAGAATCATACATGTTTGCCTGATTTTTTCTAGAATGTTTGCTTCTGTTGTTTTTTTTATTTATTATCACAGCGCCCACAAACCAATGCAGGTAATGAAGTGTTTTGCTTCCTGTTTTAACTGAACACCGCTAGAATCAGAATTAAAACCATATTTTTAAAAAAAACTGAGCGTTATTATATTTTGACACAAGCAAACGATGTGGACATAATTTGTCATGGGGGCTGTATGTTGTGAGAGTTGACAGTGACAAATAAGGAGACTGAAGTTAGGTTTCCAAATGTTCTCCACAGTTCTTAGAAGGCAAGCCAGTCATTTAATGGCTGATTCAGTGGTGCCAAATCGGCACTGCAACGCAATTCCGGATCGGTGGCCTGATGATGCTCGGTGATGAAAACTTGGTGGTTTTCATTGTGCCAGAGCCTGCTAGGAACAGGAAGGACTTGTGATTGGCAGAGCAACTGACTTGCTGTGGGCGTTTTTAGATGTCCTGGCATATGTTTTGTCAGTGGTATGCAACAGTTTGAAAAATGTGCTTTACTGATGGCAAGCAAAGTCTTTTCACTTGGTGTGCATGCATAACGTCTGTCTCTTGTTCACTGGTTGCATGAAAAACTTCCAGACACCAGAACTGTGCCAGTGATGACATCATCATTTGTTCTCCTCCAATTGTAGGATTTTAAGGAGGGTGACATGACGAAATCACCTCTGCTTGCTAACGTGTCAACGCCCTTTTTACGCAAATGATGTGCGAGTGTGTGTGTTATTACTTGTTTCGTAGTGTTAATGGTCAAGGGTGAGTGTGTCTGATAGTGCTTTTTCCCAAAGTCATTTTCTTCTGCAGTTGGAATACCTACTGAACCGGTCGTTTATTTTACATTTCAATAGGTGGAATGTCCAATAAAAGATAGCATTGACCAGCTTTATGTATGATTTTCTGAATTTGACACTGGTGGGAAAATATTCATTCTTTAAAAAACTTTATAGGAAATCTCTCCTAGAGGGAGCATGAAGTATTGTATCCCTCTTGCAGGAAGGCCATTGCTGACCACATACTGCTCCAACCTATAGCTGGCACTGATGTTGATTACTTATATTTGATGTACCGTCACTTTTAAACTTACTTTGGTCAAAGTTAGCCTGTGAGCCCAATTTATATGTCAGTACGGACTGCAGATAAAAACAAGGGTCTTTGTGTCTGTGACAGATGGAATGTTACCAGGGATTAACTGGGCTTCAAATGGCCTAATGTAGCTTAATAATGACCCTCAGTGATTGCAGTTTGTTTGAGGAGCAGTTGGAGACTCCCATTACAGAACGCAGTTTTGTACTGGCTTGACTCATTGCCCAGTCTAGACTTGTTTCTGTGGCTCATGTATGGAAAACCACAACAGGCATCACACCTACAACATCCCTCTGCGCAATCAGGGTTTGTCTCTCTGCGGTCACCATTGAAGTTTAAATTCAAGTTCACTCCCCTCCTCCCTATACATCATTTATTTATTAGAGGAAGAAAGCAGTGGGAGGAGGATAGTGATGTAAGAAAAGAAAGGACGGGGCATAAGGAGAGTTTTTCCCACCCTTTGTTTACATTGCATCGCTTCCTTGCATTGCTGTTGCATTCTCCTGTCCTCACTCTGCAGTCTCAAACAGAAGAGGGCTTCAAGGAGAGGCTGCTCCGAGTTAGACAGGGCTGAAAGAAGCGTATTGTGAGGTCACATTCTTTGCAATTGCTAACAGGAGCCAAGTCAGTAGCTGGCGGAATTACCCCCATGAATCATGCCTATTGTGATGCCTACCCTGGATGAGAACATGGAAAGGAATTAGGTATGGCAGAGCCTTATCAGCTTCCCATTTGGACCTGATCAGGCCATTGGGTGCGAGCAGGCTGGGCAGCCTTCATCAGCCTTGCTTATGGACAGCCTGAATGTGGAAATCCTCCATAGCCATGTGTTGTTACTTAAGGGTGTGCTGCAGCCAAGTTACTGCGCACTTTTCCATCCACGCCCATACTCCTGTCTGTGCACTTCCTTCCCTCCCATTTACCCAGAGATCTTTGTGGTAGGTCCACGAGTTCAAGCAATATTAGGTTGCACCTCTTAAAACATTTCAGACTTTGTGGTGAAAAATAACAAATGGAAAAATAAGCCAATGAAGTATATTGCTTATGGCTTTTTTACGTTTCATTCTGGCTGTCTGAAGGAGGGATGAACAAACTTTAATGAAGTTGCTTTTACAGTGTTTATTTCTCATAATAATTTCGCATAATCATAATTCTATTTTCAAGGGTAAATTGTAGGGAAGCCATCGGCCACCAATTAATATTGGCCAATTTTTGTAAAAGACACGTAATTGGTGTTTGCCAATAAATGCATTCAAGATGATCATAAAAACCAATCACCCTGCGGCGGCAACATGGCAATTCATGTCATGACAACACAAACATGACATGAATGCGCATGTGTGCCGCGTCACACAGGGTTGCCAACGCCCGTTTTGAGCCCACAAGGAATGCAGCTTTGTCGCCAGAATCAACACTGATTTGTAAAACCTCAATGCTTCAGGTTGACAGCTTAACACAAGCTACGCCAACCGATGCCAACATGTTTGATCACTCCCTTGTCAAAGCTATGGGTGTCACTGGCGCCAGCTACCTAAAATGATCCGCCTAGTTCCTTCTCATATGATTGCAAATCGGACGTTTTACCACAGTGACATTTTGTTATTAAAACAAACAAGCAATGCAGTTAGTTTGGAGCTAGTTTTGGGGAGTGGATATCATGGTCATGGGGGACGTACTAACGTCTTTAAACGTGACTGAACAGTTTTGCTTTCTTGTGGTCATCATACTAACTAAACGGCACAGAAAATAATTAATGGATGAACGTTCAAAGTAAACAAAATGCAATTCACTTGATAATTTAAATTGATGATTTACATGCCAAATATGAGCTAGTGATTAGCATTAGCATTTTACATGGCGAACACCTTCATCCATTGTGACAACCGTTTAGTCATCTAGATGCACATTCCACTTAAACAAATTATGCATAATAAGCATAACATACTTTCTAGAAAGCATTTTCTATGATGGCTCAACAAGAGGCAAGACTGACACACAAGGGTGTACAGTGTGACCTTGGGATACGAATGCCACGGAATACGAAAAATCTGGGATACAAAAATACCTTGATGATTTTTTTTTTGCTTCGCCTTACAAAAATTTATTTGCTTTACTAAAGTTTGTCGATCTTACCAAAACTTGTTTTTCCGTATTTTAAGGCCCATGCTAAAACATACAGTCTACAAAAAAAAGCAACGGAAGCAAAAGAGGGCGTTTAATTGAACTTTATTCTACCATTTAACAATACACTCACTGTATTTTTTAATCACTCTTCTCCCACAAATCCATCTTCTGCATCTGACTTGAACAGCTGGACAATTTTGCCGTCAAACATGCCGGGTTACCTGTCATCATTGTCGGACGTCAGTCTCGTTGTCAGTCGGCTGTTCAGCAATGATACCAGCTTTCGTGAAAGCTCGGACAAGAGTTAAAGCAGATACTTTAGACCAGACGTCTACAATCCATTCACATGTTGTGGCGTAACTCGCCTGGCGCTCGGCAAATATGTTGTTTTGCAGCGTACCGGTAGTATACCTATTGGAGGCTTGGCGGAGGTAAGCGTAAAAACTCTACATAATGCGTAATGTTCTCTCATTGGTTTATCGCTGCCAGTTTAAATACCGTACTGCACTTCGCTGCATACCAAAGGTAAGAAACTTTTAGAATTTTAACTCAATATACATTCTATTTCAGGTTTTATTATTACATTACATTTGTATTGCAATACTTGTTATTTATACAGTATTAAATGTGCAGAACAGTTTTTTTTTTCCCATTGTATGAGGGGTCTTCCGGGTCAGTGGAAGCAAAAAAAAATCATCAAGGTATTTTTGTATCCCGGATTTTTTGTATTCCGTGGCATTCGTATCCCGACGTCACACTGTACACCCTTGTGTGTCAGTCTTGCCTCTTGTTGAGCCATCATAGAAAATGCTTTCTAGAAAGTATGTTATGCTTATTATGCATAATTTGTTTAGGTGGAATGTGCATCTAGTTGACTAAACGGTTGTCACAATGGATGAAGGTGTTCGCCATGTAAAATGCTAATGCTAATCACTAGCTCATATTTGGCATGTAAATCATCAATTGTATGCAGAATGCTGGTACCAGTACCCAATGCTATAGTTTGTACAGATAATAAAAAAAATATGAGGTTCTCAATTTATCACAGTTCAGCGGGAATGAGAAAGAAATGTATGTGCTGGGAACATGACAAAAAGAACTACGAGATAGCCATAGAGCCATTATCACTTGTCAACAAGCTTCTGGTAATAGTTTGTATGTGACTATCAGAGCTTATGTGATTCAGTTAATGGTTTTAGAACGCCAGCACTTTGTGGCAGATGGATGAGCATGTAGGAATGAGGTCATCACAGCAAGACAGGAAAGACAACTGTGTCGGGAAGTTGCATGTCAGCACTTCCAACACAGAAACTGCATTAGAATATTAGCCTAGAAATATCAAGCCAGACAGAACAGGACAGGACAGGGTGTGGGCAAGAGTCAACCACCCTTGTCCAGCCCCTCCTCTCAGCCCTCTATGCCTGGGAAGAGCAGCCTGGGTGGGGCTGGCATGGAGCTGCGAGGGCCCCCATACCTCATAAGGGCATGACACAAGCACTGACTGCATACATCCGGGGAGTGAAGTCTTTGTCATAACACAGCTTTCCACTAAATAAAATAAACACGGGAGAGGAAGAAAGGCAAGGGTGGGGAGCGATAAGGCCAGGGAGCAAGCCGTGGAGAGAATGCTCGGGTCCAATGAGGAATAATGAGGAAGTTGGAGCACAATTCCAAACGACAAGCTCCCCCAAGTTGATTACTATTGAGTAAGCCCCCAAGTCTATTAGCCTAAATAACAACCAGGTGCTGCTGTCGCTGTGGTGACTTTTTTCACTGGGGTGTAAACGACCTGCTCCTTTTCATGCTCCAACACGGGAGGCCGGGAAACGGGCCAGACAAGCGCCATGACTCCTTGGGCTATTCCTCTCTCATTCTCACCTCCATCACCTGAGTCTCATCAGGAGTTGTCCATGCAGATATGTTAGGTTCGTCCGCCACCTCTCACATCACACTCAAACACTGCCATGTTTTCATCTATCTTGTGTGTGTGTGTGTGTGTGTTTGTATGCATTGTATGTGGGTGTCTCCTCTCCCAGGGCGAGACCTCCCTCTGTTACAGTTCCCTTGTCATTACTAAGGCAAGAAGGGAAAACGGGGGGGGTCCCAAAACATGCTTTCTTCCTCATGAGGTAAATGACGAATAGGGAAAAAGACAAAGAGAAAGAATGTTTTGCAGAAAAAAGTAGAGTGGCTTTTCAAAAGAGTCACAGAGAATTTATTTGACATTGTGGTGGAGGAGAAAGCTTCTTTACACCCATTTTACCTTTCTTTACCTCTACGTAAGTACCAGTACACTACAGCTGGCTGTGTCTCTCACTAATGACCTCAACAGTACCAATTAGTGGCAGTAGTTGAGCCCAACCCCTTTAGTTATTAGTTCTGGACTCTGCAGCTTCTGGCTCTCAGCTTCAGGTGTTTGTCATCACACACAATCAGGCTGCGAGCCAATGAGGTCAAACGCTGTCTTTAAATCCTGTCCTCTGAGCGGTGTAGTCCAACTATCTGGATGTAACTGAGAGATTGGAAGAGAAATGCAGTCCAGTGTTGACAGAACTGTCGTTATGTGTGAAGAAGACAGCTTTAGTCTGGGACAGCATGTTTTTTTGAGAGAATGCAGACTAAGTTATCTCAGAATTTTGTTTGCCAAGCATAGCTTTGTAGTTAATGCCTTTGTGTGACGTCGACACTAAGATATACAGCTTATAAACATGCGGTAGCAGATCCATGTGGCACCGTGCCATTGGTTTGCTGAGGTTTACAGGGACGTGTACCGTGCCGGGTCAAACAAGTGTCATACCAGTGTAAAAGTAAGGTTAAAAAAAAAGCACTGTATTGGATATCCTCAGATCCGGATCAAGCCTTGATTATACCGCATGCTTGGATAGATCAGATATACGCGGCCACTTGATGCAATGCAAATGTGCCAATTGATGGCATGTACACCTCAGACATTTCATCAGACACAGCTACTGTGAATGGTAATGCATGTAATATATGCAAGCTGTCCCAGCAAAGCAATGATGGGTATCAGTTAATACAGTTGCTTATTATTGTCCACCACAGTAGTATTTGTAATTGTCTTGTATTTGCCTTTCCTTATTTTATGACATCCTGAGTCAGACTGTCATGTTGAGTAATGGCCTCATGTGATTTCCAATGGGTTGATGAGCTCATTGTGAGTTCCCTTGCAGCTCATGATTGGTTCCTGCCAAATAAAGTGCTACTTCTTCCTCACCGGCTCTTGCACGTCACAATATCCCACTTTATGATGTTGACACATGCGGCTTATACTGTATATGTACCAATATTTATTTATTTTTAAGTTTAGTGGATGCGGCTCATACGTCGGTGCAGCTTATACACTGCAAATGATAATATCTTTTTACATGTTTTTTATGATGTAGTGGTGATTGACCAATGTGAAAAATAAACAGTATTTGCTGTTTTGGGTGCACCTTAGCTTTAAATTTTCGACACCCTTGTCAGGTTTTTAGTCACACGATTTATGTGTCCTATACATATGAAGACTAGAGGCACATTTTTAGAATTAGGATTTGTGTTTCCACTATACATGTTTACTGTATCCGTTAATATTTTTGTGTATTCAACAGATGGAGTCCTATTGTATTGAATATAAAATAACAACTCCTAACTTTGCCCTTGCTTAATAATCTTTCTTTCTTTAGAAACAATCCTGTATGGCTACTCTGCACTGGAATGATGTGTAAACTCAGGTGAACACACACCCTATAGAAAAGTTTAATCTCTCCACCCTCGTGGCTTCTCTATTTCTGTGTGGATATGTGCTTTTGTGCGAGTCAAAACAAGAATTTCAGTCCTCAACAGTAAGAGCCTCCTCTCCCTGCAATATAGTGTATTTGTCCTGTAAATGGCAACTTTGTGCTCCCTATTTGCTCGTTTTGCTTCTAGTTCAGCTTTACATCTCTGCCCTTTATTTAAACTACAATTAGCAGTGAACTGGTTTTGTGTCATCTTGTGGCAACTTCCGATGACAACGTATGTAAAACATTCACTCGGTGGCCACACAAACCGTTACAGGAAGCGGCATTTGGGATAAACCAGGCGGAAAAGCCACTCATCTTGGAGATGACCTTTTAACGCGTTTCAATGCGGTATGCAGATTTGATATGGGTCTGTGTGGTGGTGAGGAGTCTGTATCTAAAGACATCTCGAAGATTTTGGCCATAAAACACACTGACAAGAGAACAAAGCCAAAGCTCTGATCCTAAAGTTCTATAATGACTGGTTGCATGTCATCCATAGAGACTGATCTCATTTATGTTTGCAGAGTAGGCCTGTGATCCTCGTGCTCTACACTGCAGCCTTGCAGAGTACAATGTCACGCATTGTGGGAAGGGAAAAGGCTCTGGAACCTTTCCAACTTCATTATCAGGACCATGCAGGCCTTACAAGGAGGGTGTATCTAGATTTATGTGCACATTGACTGAAGTGTAGCGTGCTGGGTGGCGAGCACACAGGTGAAAAGTAAACTATTGTGTGCACGTTTCAGAACAAGGTGTGTATATCAGTTTGTACACGCAACTGATTAAACATTGAGTGTTTGTATGTCTCCAAGGGGAAAAGACATGTGGACACAAATATAATCAATGACTCATCTGGGAGCGTCATCACACAAAATGTATAAAAGGTATTTGGCATTGTGATGCAAAACCATTAAAAAGTTCAAATTTCAAAGGGATCAAAACAGTTGGGTTTTTCTTTGTCAGAAGTTTGATGATATGCAGCTATTAAAATAATCCGACTGAATGTATACTATGTATATCTGCACATCTATTGCGCTGCAATAGAACATCACTCTGTGTCCTTAGAAAAATAATAATGTTCAGTTTTGCTTTTGTCAGAGAGCTTCAAATTTTGCGACTTCAGTCTATTACGTTTTTTCAAAAATATATTGTTCAACTCATCAGCAGTTCTGTGGTTGAATACCACCTACTATTAATCAAAAATATGCATATTTAAGCAAATGTTACAGTGTTTTTTGCCAACATTTTCCAGAATCAAAATGGCTAAATTAAGTCAAATATAAATATAAAGCAGTTAGAAGATGCACTCAAAAGACGTGATGCTAAGAAGTCCTCTACACTGGTTACTGGGTGTCAGTAATGTTACTGTAATATTCAGTAACACACAAGCACCAGGTTTGATCATAACAGGTAAAGTAATCCCTCTAAATAAAAATTACTAATAAAAACAGTCGTAGTTGAAACTCAACTCTGAACTCCCAACATCACTTCCTGTTCTCCCCGCACTCAGTTTCCCTAGCACCGGAACACATTTACAGCAACACACACAAGCAATGTTCTTATTTATGTCTTAAATGACTTACTTACTCATCTTTTGTCTACTATATTGAGTAATATGAGTTTAAAGTTTATTACAGGGGTATTATTTCATGTCTAGAGGGTTGTAGACAGGTTTTCTATGCTCTATTTACAAAAATATTCAATTATTAATAAGAAATACAACTTTGCGGATAGTCACTTATCACGGTATGGAATCAATTAACCATGATAAATAAAGTATTACCACATGCGCATTAGTACAGCTACATTTTGCAGCAGTGTAGTAGAAATGCATTGTGACCTACGGAAAATTCTATCTATTAATCTGGGTTCTAATTTAACCAGAACATTAGAAACACCTCACAGTATGACAAAACATTTTTGATACAACTCTTGAAAGGGATTGCACTATCACTCCTCTCGGTCACGCTGCAAGGACACAAGTTCAATGGAAGCCAAGCGTATATTGATAGGTACTGTGTATACAGTACATACAAGTGTAGGGTGTGGGGATGTGCTGTAACAAAAACATGGTGAGGTAGTCAAAGCAAGTCATATAGGAGTACTGGATTTCTACTGATGCAATAACATTTATAGCTGCCATTTTAGGGATAGGCTGCCTCCTTGAAACCATACCCCTGGCTGTCCATACATGTCCCTTTTCTGCCCTGTAATGCTGCAGTACCGTGCACTTGTATTAACCAACCTAATTATGTTTTATTATGTTTAATTTCCACAGTAAAACATCCAGTTTCCATGGCATTGGACATGCAGTACAGAGAAAGGCCTATTTGTTTGTCAGATGGTTTCCCTACCCTTAGTGGTTTTCTGCCTTGGGTTGAACTCACGTTAGGTGGATTTGATTGGTGAACAGCAAATGTTACTGCGTTTTGGATCGAGTCCATGCTCTGACCCAATTCTCTAGGCTACAGTACAAGTTCAAATGCCACGCTAAAAACATCATACTGTAACTGATGTGGCAAGGCCATTGGAGACCAAATGAATTAAAAAAATTGAAAGTATGTGTTATTTCTGCATTCAGTGGGTGCATTCCTTTTACTTTCCAAAAAAGCTAAATTCCCCAGGGTAGCGCACATGATTGTGATAGGCAGCGGAATGCACCCATGCATGCGTACCACATAAGCCATAATCAAAGCCATGTGTTTCGTGATTCACTGTATATTTGGAAGAAAATGCAAGACAACAATTCCAGATATCCAATTAACACACCACATCAGTGCCATCGCTCTGCTTAGCCCGACTTAACAACCATTAATCAACACAGCTTTTTGTTACAGTCAGTATGTAAATTTGCCACTAAATGTCACGGCACTAAATTTGACAGATCACCCAAATAAATTGGTTTCTGCTACTTTCACACGCGTATGTAAGGCCCCTGTTCACATGCATGATTTCTAATGTCTAATCTAGCGTACCGTTCAAATGCTAGACAGCATTTATGCTCTTTTCAGCAAAGATAAATGTATGTTTTCTCCGGATAATCTGTTACGTCACATCAAAACAAAGCACTTTGGCAGCTAGCCGCAATCGGGTCATAAAAAACGTTCCAAATTAACAACTCATGGTCCGTGTGGCTATAAGGATTAAAACAGAAAGGCTCTCAAAATGTTACAGGTGGCAAAGGTATAGATGCGTGTGTTCAGGTTAAACAACGCAGCAGTTTGTCTTCCATTAGGTGGATTTTGGTACAACTGTATGGAATACAAAGAATCATCGGTAAAACAATCCTCAATTTCATCATTTCAAGCATAATCGAGGGAAAGAAAGGGAAAAATCCATGTCTGTCTGTGGCAGCTTTGGTTTCACTTGTGCTACTCATAGCACATAACGGAGGAGAACTTTTGTGCAAAATTGTAACGCTTTACAGAATAGTGAAACAATTTCCTGTTGGATAATATTATAATCCAATTCTTAAAAAGTCAAACACGATCAAACTAAGTTGTTTTAAAAACATGGTGTTAAACAAATTCATGCAATAATTAGCTGTTTTTTTAGTGCAGGTAAACACAGTGAGTAATGCATCAACAAGTTTAACTGCTCCAAAGGAATACGAGATCATTAGCCGGCAGTCTCATGGAGTTCTGAAACTAAGAGGTTCTATGCTGTTGCTTTGATCTCAGCGCAACACCTGCATGCTACGACTCCTTTAAAAGTCTTGTTTATTTAGTTGCCACGGAGACTTGGGTTCTCATCATACTGTTATCAAGTCTTTGATATTGTTCTGCAAGATGCCAAGCCAAAGCTCCCAAGCATGAGGACAGACATCACAGTCATTAAATGATTTAACCAAAAACATGGGCGTCGAGTCGCGTGTACGTTATCCCGGCTGCGACTTAAGAGTCACCTGGGTTCCATCAGGATGCTATTAGAGTCTAAAATGATCACGTTCAGGGCCCTACTTAAACATCCTGTTTCGTCTGTGTGTGGGTGTGTGTCTGTGTTGCCAGGCTGTGTTGTTTTGTTTTAATCAGTTTCGCCTGCAATCATGATGGTACTGGAGATGAGCCTGAACCGGGTAAAACAACTTCCTGTTTCTCGCTCTACGTCTTGACCTCCTCGCCGCTCCCCCTCAATGGGCTGCATCATAGTTGAGGAGCTGCTGTGCATGTGTGAAGATGAGGGGAAGTGAGCTCACTGGTGGGCCCTTTGGGACCAAATCACTGTCTGTTAATTAACCACAGTGGCCCCTTCCCAGGAGCATGGAGTCTGCTTGTCAGAGAATGTCAGCAATAGTCCCGCATGAGCAACTGTCTCGGTTTTACGAAGGGTTTAAGAAAAATAGGCATATGTAATATGCAAGCCAGGCCAAAGCTGGCAATATCACTGATGTAAAAATAATAATAATAATAATAATAATAATAATAATAATAATAACACATTAATAAATGTACCAACATCGTCTTGAGCAACACAAATATATATAATAGGCCTGTATTAACACATTCTTTTTGTTTTGTTAAAAAAAAAAAAAATTCCCACATTGAACATTTACCACACATGCACATGTCTTCTACACTTATGCTGATCTTTGAGTCTTAACCCGAATCTGGTGGTGGTACTGGGACTGTGTTGCCACTATTTTTTTCTGTACTGTGTTCCATGTGGATAGGTAGGGCCAACATACTAGTTTACCCTGGAATCTGGTTGAATAATCTCTAAAATACATTCCTTGGATAAAGAAAGGAAGTGATGATCACAATTTGCAACAATCTGCTTTGATTTGTCAAAATGAAGACTGCCAGCTTGCCTTGGCTTATGTGACATTGAAACTGGCAATACGGTCCTCTCTGGTGCTCAAAGCAAAATGGCTGAAGAGCAGCCAAGCCCACCCACACCTGGCAATCTACCGGAATAGCCAACAAAAAGGCAGACACAAGAAGCACATGAACTACACCATGATCACCTCAGTCTGTAGCAAGCTTCTCAAGTTTTTTTTATTATGTTTGAGTGTCATAAGGCGCAAGCACACCCAACTACCGTTGCACGACATGGAACCAACACTCGTAAGTCAATATTGTAATGTTCAAGATGAGGCCACGTCCACATGGACATGGATAGTGTCAAAAATGCACATTAGATAATGTTACCTATTTCTTAAACTAAAAATTTTACCCTTTCATGCACATACACCGAAGCCGGAGTTTTGGAAAAATCTCAGTTTTGGGGTGAACAAATAGAATAAAAAGCTATTTATTTGTGTGGACATGGCCTAAAACTGGGCTTCCCAACTTGTTTGGCTGCAGGAACGACCATCTTCCTTCCACACCCAGCGGTGACCCAAATTGCAGAACGTTTTGAATGCAAACTTCTCAAATATCTTATTTATGTAATCACTTACATTTATTGATTTAAATGTAAAGAAAGCATTTGCAACTTTTGGACATGATGCCAGCATTCTAAAACGCCCCTCTTCCTGCACTGAGCATGTAAGCTGCAGGCCATGTAAAACACACATGGTAACAAACCTTTGCTTTGTATTATTTTGAGATAGTTGAAAACAGTCCTTGTAATGAAAAGACATTAATGCGCAGTTTAAACTTGAGGGAGTGCACAATAACGCGGTGTGCCAGCACAACAATACATTTTTATCCACGGTAATTACAAAAATATTTGAACAAAAAGTGTCTGCAAAGGTTTTCACTGTATGGGGACGTTATTAGAGCATTAGAGCAGAGTATATTAGAGCATTTGCACATAGAATTGGATGAGAGGTTAAACATCTTCAAGAAAATCAGATGAGTCCAGTTTCTCTGATTCAACACTCAATAGGTAAGTTTAAGTAAAAGTAATAGTATAAATAATAGATGGACCGTTTGGTATGTACACCACCCCTCTGCCTGGGCCAATAGATCAAATTATGCATGAAATGCTTCCCAGTACTGTCATACTGTACCTGGTAGTCTCCACTTTGGGCGGAATTCCCCCAAACAGTTGTGAGCTGCAGCTCTCTGCGCTCTTCTACAGCAAAATAGCCCAAATTTGCAGCAGTTTGTTGAACGGACTTCACATAAAGTCCACACACAACGTCCTCTACCTTTCAAGCTTGACCAAGTCAGCCATAAACATCACACACACCTTGTGGTGGCGTAGCAATCGAACAGCATAGACGCAAGGTGCATTCACGGACCACCCACAGAAAATGTCTCCCACCGGATCAGAATCACTGGCCACAAAAGATATCATCGAGAAGAGTAAGTTCAAATGTGAATAAATGTGGCCAAGACAATTGAATAACCTCCAGGGTGGGACAGTGAGCTTTTTTTGTCCAGGTTTACAGTAAGAATAACAAAATACTTTGACTTTATCCAACAGTCATGAACATGTGTTTACAGTTAAAGCTCCTGTGCTCCTCACTGCTGTTCTTCTTGAGCTCTTAATTAAACACGCAGAAGCAGATGGAGATGAAACATTCACAAGTGCGACAAGTTTTTAAATCAAACTTGCTCCTAAATCACACTTGGAGGAAGATTTCCTAACTTGCGTCACTGCAAAAATCTCCGATAGTGGACTCTCGATGGTTGTGTTTGAGATGAGCCACACTAAATGAAAACAAAAGTAAGACAGTTTGACTTTGTTGTCAATGTAGGTAAGACGTCTTCCTATGTGATGATCTCATGCAAAGTCAACGTCAAATGAATAACAACAACAAAACCTTACATTGATCACATATTGGTATATTCATACAGACCAATTGTGTTCTTACTTTCCATTTCCACAAACTCCATTTGGTGGCTGAGGTTGCCAAGATCAAATGTCATATCAGTGCACACTCATTTGTGTAGCACTCTCTAAGAATTATTGTTCTGTCATACCAAGATGCGTAAAGATGATAAACGTCCTCCTGCTGAAGAAGAATAAACTTGATGGGGTCAAAGGTTGGATTTCAGAGCCCCTTTCCTTTCCATGCTCTTCCAGGTCTAAGTTTTCAACCACTGTTGCTTTATTGGATTATTTATTACTTTATTACCGGATTATTGCTTGAGATCCTCCTCCGCAATCCATTTTTGTCTCGTGTGAGGCACAATTGTTTGACAGCTTTGTTGGAAATGCAAAACACTCATAAGAATAAAACCTCTTGTACTGTGACATCCAGGACTTTCAGGATTATGTCATATGTTGGAGTTTGTTCAATTAAACAGACTGCCTGTCTCCAAAATGAATACTATACTGACAGGCAGGTTTTATAAGCACAATAGAAGTAAGTTCTTAAATATATCCAGTTTTTGGATTTTTGATTCATTTTAAACAGTTGAAAGTGAGTGACTTTTTAGTGGTTTTAGTAATATATTGTCATCTTTAAGTTAGTGAAAACAGCACATTTGTGTTACCAAGAAAAACAACTCCCACAAACTCAACTGGTTTGATACTAAGATCCATTGAATTTAATGATTTCATCATGGTTGACCAATCAATCAATCAAAAATTCCAAAAAATAAAAAGGCCCAAGTGACCCTATTGACATAAGTGAACCATTGTCCTTTAGGGCATAAAAAGCATGATCCTATCAACTAAGGATTTAGGCGATTTTGCCAGAGATGGCCAGCATTAGCAAGAGATGATTTAGGCCCTTTAAATTGTCATCAGAAAATGACATAATTTTAATAGAGTTATGAAATGTTTCTTGGAATATTATTCATAAAATGACCAAACCAAAACTTTTCAATGTTTGTCATGTTTGTCCACTGCAAAGGATATTTCATAAATAACACATTTTCGCAGAAAATTTGTTGCGGCATTTTGTTTTTACCCAAGACACTAATTTAATGCAAAAAGCCCCCTGCACTTTTTATTTTTCTGGGTCTAAGGAGGATATAAAAGATAGATATTGATATTGACATGTACAATGGAACCTCAGGATACAAATGCCCCGGAATACAAAAAATCCGGGATACGAAAATACCTTTCAGAATTTTTTTATTTGCTTCAGTTTATTATTATTTGCTTTACGAAAGTTTGTCGATCTTACCAAAACTTGTTTTTTACTGAATTTTACAGATTTACTGTATTTTAAGGCGCATGCTAAAACATACGGTCTACAAAAAAAGGTACTACTTAACAATACACTCACTGTATTTTTAACTCCTCTTCTCCAAAAAATCCATCTTCTGCATCTGACTTGAACAGCTGGGCAATTTTGCCGTCAAACATGCCGGGTTCCCCGTCATCATTGTCAGCCGTCAGTCTCGTTGTCAGTCGGCTGTTCAGCAATGATGCTGGCTTTGGTGAAAGCTCGGACAAGAGTTAAAGCAGATACCTTAGCCCAGGCATTTACAATGTTGTTTTGCAGCAAACCGATAGTACACCTACTGGTAAGGTCAGAAACATTTTGAATTTTAACTCAATATTTATTCATATTTCAGGTTTTATTATTACATTAATATTACAATACTTGTTATTTATACAGTATTAAATGTGCAGAACAGTGTTTTTTTCCATTGTATGAGGGGTCTTCCGTGTCAATGGAACGAATTAGCCAATTTACATGTTCAATGCTGTTCAGGTTAGAAAAAAATTCGGCTTACAAAAAATAGCCTTTTGGAACAAATGAATTTTGTATCCCAGGGTTCCACTGTATATATAAGAATCATATTGATATTGACATATATTTGATGTTTTTGGTCAGTTCTCTACTATGTGATTTTTCTCAGTGCTAATAAGTGGTAAACTATGTTGTTAAATAAATAATAAAAACAGTAACATTCCTTTATAAAGAATCCAGAACTCCCTGTGTGCTCTGCTCATCATCTGTTAAAACACACAACAAACACATTTTGAGGGCTGTGTGACCGCCATTGATGGGAAGCACATTAAAGCCTTTGCATCACGGCATGTGTCATCTGTTAATGCGGTTGGCATGGCACCGCGTTTATGTAATATGGCAGTCATTATATACCCACAGCCCCCGCTAAAGAGGAATACCCCCCCGTGTCATGTCTGATCAGTTTTGTTGGAAACTAAACTTGGTCTACAAACACAAATTTGTCACATTTTGCAGCATGTAGCACCACACCGGCTCCAGAAACATGCATTACTGCTTTTTACTACTTACTACTGGCCCTTACTGGGATTCACTGAATAGTTCCACATTCCCATTTTAATTTTACTGTCAAGTTCAGTGAGACGCCAGAAGATCTTTTTATATTAGACTCATTTGCTACAATGTCCACTTTCTGCACAAGAAAGTGTGAATTTCCAAAGTAAATAAATGCAAAGAGATTTGCATCAGCAGTTTGGCGAATATACTAGGACAACAACAGAGTATAGCAGGTCTGAATCATGACCCCCAAGTCTTTGTCATGTTAACATTGATGTAAAATATGACGTACATTCTGTACTTTGAAATATTATCACACATGCTGTAAACTTTCTTTTTGACTCACAAGCTCATCTAAGTGCAGATGGCTTCTTTCCATGTGCGCAGCTGTCAAAACCCTGCAACCTCAAACACAATGTGCTCTATTTTCCTTAAACCTACATGAACTGATTTTTACAGCTTTATTGCAGCAGAAAACGAGCAGAAGCTCGACATGAGTTTCATTTTTAAAGTTGATACATAAATCTTTTGAGCCGACATTTGCGTTATTAAACAGCCTTGTCATCCTTCGTTTTGGGTTCTGTTTCTCGCTTTTGGATTTATAAATGTCATCGATCACTCCTCTTTGAATCTTCGTCGCCGAAAAAGCTGTTATGGAGGTTTTAAATAGCATTAAAAACAACAAAAAAAGAACAGGAAAGTTGCAGGTAAAGGTCAAGTGGATTAGAGCTGCCCAGTCAGGTGATGATTGCATCACAATGGAGATACTACACTGCAAAAACTGCAATTTAAGTAATATGACATATACCTCATTTTTTAAAATAATCTGCCAACAGAACAGAAAAGACTGAAATAACTGAAACAAATAAATCATTATGCGAACATGCATCATATCATGATTATAATTACAAATCCTCCATATTTACTTTACAACCAATATCCGATGTTGTTCAACACCTCATTAGCAACACCGATATCAGCCAATACCGATACAGGCAGAAGCCCCTCCCTCAAACTAAAGATGTGTAATAAATACACATATTATGCTTCCTCTACTGTGATGCCACTGCATGCATTTCAAAATATGAACACTTGGACTTTATTTTTGGGTTTCCTTAGTTTTCACATTGCATCCTGTTTTGTCTTCTTATTCTAGTTTTTTGTTTCCTGTTTGGCACCAAATGCAGTTACTTTGTGGTCGCTGGAAAACTCATGCAACAGTACCTGTTTGGTAGTACAGTTGTTCCTCGTTACATCACCGTTTAAACATTGCACCGTGACTCTATTGTGTTTTTTTGAAAATTAGTAAATTATTTAACAGCCGCTGTTTGGTGGTTGCCAATGTACTATACTGCCTATGTGTTATTACTGAAAATATATTTATACTGTATGTAATATTCTGGTCAGTGGGCGTCAGTAATGTTACAGTGGTGACACATAGATTACATCGCCTTCACTCTGCATGGAGTTAGCCACAGCATGTCCAACATGAGAGAATCAAAAGGAAAGTTCTCCTTCCATTCCGTGTGGAAGTGGTAGGTTTTTGGCTTGCTACTTTGTCCTTCCCCACTCCATTTGAGACACTTCCTTAAGTTTAGAATAAACAAATTGGAGGCTAACAAGTTATGCTATGTTTGAAGCGGCCGTCGTCTCTTGTGTCCTGCAGTGATCCCATAGCCTGCATATAACAGTAAACAGAATAATAGGAGTGTAAAAATGACTGCAGGGGTGGTATTTCATGTCTACATGGCTCTAAAAACGGTATTTAAAAAAAAGTCATACACAGGTTTTCTATGCTCTAACTATGAAAATATGACATTTATTAATATTAAATGCTACTTCATGGAAATTCACTTATCGCGATCGCTTCTAGAACCAATTATCTGCGATGAACTGTAATCACTGCTATTTAGGTGTAGCTGCATTTCACACAATACAAAACACTTTAGAGTCATTGCAAAAATGATCTCCAATGAACCAGAGACATGTGGCAGAAAACAGAAGACAACTGTCAAAGTGGATCAAAGAATAACCAGAATGGCAAAGGCTCAGCCAATGATCAGCTCCAGGATGATCAAAGACAGTCTGGAGTTACCTGTAAGTATGGTGACAGTTAGAAGACATCTGTGTGAAGCTAATCTTTTTACAAGAATCCCCGCAAAGTCCCTTTGTTAAAAAAAAAGGGACCACAGAAGAGGTTACAATTTGTCAAAGAACACATCAACTGACCTAAAGAGAAACGGAGGAACATTTTGTCGACTGGTGACAGTAAAATTGTTCTTTTTGGGTCCAAGAGCCGCAGACGATTTGTGAGACGACCCCCGAGACACCGCTATGTTTTTTAACATTTCCCTTTCAACTAATTGTCCAATTGCATAGCCTCAAGAGCATGCATATCATGCATACTGGGATTTGTTTGTTTTCTGAGAATCTACCACACCCACTGGTTACTTGATTGCCGTGAAGCAATAAACATATACTAATAACAATGCTGAATTTGGTTAGTCACATTGGACTGCTACTATTCTGAACACTGCTGTACATGTCCTGAAGATTTGCAATAAGACCGCTTCATTTTGGACTTATCAAACATAAAAGACAATTTACACAAGGAATTTATAATCCTGTATACCATGTGTCTTGCTGCTATAAAGTATGCAGGCAGCTCAACAAGGTGCCTCTCCCACCCCTTTGGCAACAGTTACAAGCTCCAAGGGCGTTATCTTAAATGTGTTGCATTGTATGGCATTGTATCACATCAGTCTCAGTGCTGGAGAACAGATGCCCAGTCAGCATTACTATTAAATATGCTGCATTATCCAATTTATTATTTCAATACTTTCAGTCTAGTTCCAAATCATTTGCAAGGCAGGAGATGTAAACAGCATTGCTGCAAGAAAGAGGGATGTTTGCACATTGTAAGTACATGGAAATATGACTAACTGCTAATATCCAGAGGGCAGGGATGGGAGCACTTGCAGACACATCCGGAACATACCTTTGTTTTGTGATGGGGCAAACGATTATACAGTACTTCTAAGGCTGCAAGCACAAATGTGCTGCACATATGAATTAATGCAAAATACAACCATATGAGGCTGATGGCAGACAAACAAAGCAGGAGAAAATAGATAATGACTGCAAGGTTTATATTAATTAGAAGCAGTGGACCCCACTGAATTGATTAGATTGATTTTAACAAATAAAGTACATACACTCTTAAAGTGATGTACAGTGGAACCTTGGGATACGAATGCCCCGGAAAAAAAAAAATCCGGGATAGGAAAATGCCTTGATTATTTTTTTTTTTGCTTCGGCTTACAAAAATTTATTTGCTTTATGAAAGTTTGTCGATCTTACCTAAACTTTTTTTTTTCGGAATAACCGTACTTTAAGGCGCATGCTAAAACATACAGTCTACCAAAAAAAAGCAACAGAGTTTAGTTGACCGCTATACTGCCATGTATCAATACACTCACTGTATTATTCAATCACTCTTCTCCCACAAATCCATCTTCTGCATCTGACTTGAACAGCTGGGCAATTTCGCCAGGTTCCCCGTCATCATTGTTGGCCACCAGTCGGCTATTTAGCAATGATGGCGGCTTTTGTAAAAGCTCGGACAAGAGTTAAAGCAGATACCGTAGCCCAGACATCCACAATTCATTCACATATGGTGGCGTAACTCTCCCAGCGCTCGGCAAAAATGTTGTTGTGCAGCATACCAGTAGTATACATGCTGGAGGCATGGCGGAAGTGTACGTACGCTACGTATGACGTAATTTTCTCTGATTGGTTTATCGCTGCCAGTTTACATGCCGTACTCCACTTCGCTGCATATTAAAGGTAAGAAACTATTAGAATTTTAACTCAATATACATTCTATTTAAGGTTTTATTATTACATTGCATTTGTATTTGTTACACTCATTAAGATGACACTCCAAGGTTTTTTCCGGAAATGTTTTATTGTCGTGCTGAAACATCAAAAGAACAGGCACACTGTCAGCATCAGCATCTGTACTGTGTAACACGAATAATTGCATCATATGCGCTCTTCTACTACCGTAGAGCGAACGTCGTCTCAATGCCCACTCTTACCGCGAATACTATCCGGTGGCGAAAGCGAGAATTGCAGATGATAACACACAGTTATCAACGTCTGCTTGAATAAGCATTACAGTTACTACAGTCACCTACTATTACTAATTCAACAAAAGCATCTTGGTCACGGCTTGAAATTGGAACCATACACCAAATGTAGTGAAATATAGCATCATCTTCCCTTTCCATGAACATAAACAGGTACATCTCACCAAAATTAATTCTCTATTGTAACCAGACTCCATAAACGGCCATCATCAAACTCCAGTCTGTTACCACACTTAATCAGTATACCTGCTCACAATGCAAGATACACATTTCAAATGGTGACAACAGTGTGGACTACAAGAAGACCATACACCTTTTTTTGGGGGGAGGGGGTTTCCTATGATACAATTAATAGTCACTCTCAATATTGGTATCTCAGACTCGATTACACTGAACGTGTGCTGTCATCCACGGCCTCCACAGTTGTCAAAGGAAAGGTGCAGCTGCACCCATCTTGATGCTGTCCACGGTGGCGTGCCTGATAGTGGGCTGTCCCAAAACACCATATGTCAGCATCCGTGGTGGCAGCCGCTCCCTCTGTGAGTGGAGTCTGTGTGGCTGTGATGATGGACCCATGTCTGAGTCAAAGTCACATTCTTGTTGGTGTTGTGGCACCTCGTGTTCGTCCTCCTGAAAGTCCTGGCAATCCACAATTTGTGGCTCTTCTGCTTGCTGTTGCCAAAGCTCTCTGTCTGCAGTGGGAATGGTGACATGGTGTCCGTTGTGTTGTCTTCAGGGGAGCCTGTACATAAGATCACCGTCATCCACGCTCTCTGTGTCTACTGTATGTTCTGGGCTAGTGGCTGAGGTTTTCCTCTATTGCGTCTGAGATTCTCCTTCCCTTTGCCTGCGTTCTTTTCCTCTGGTTGTTCCAGAGGGAGACTGTCACAGGGCAGTAATAGATTCCGGTGAACTGTGCACGGTATTCCTCCTCTTTCCGGCTTGATCTCATAAACAGGGATGTCAGGGTTCTTTTGACACACGATCACATACCCTGTATCTTCCCCCAATATGCACAATATGAGTTTTCCTGACCCACCTCTCTCTCTGAGGTTGCGGAGAAGAACCCTGTTCCCAGGATGAAGGTGGGGTCCATATGTTCTTTGGTCATAGTACCTTTTCCCTTTTGAAGCTTCTTTCTGAGCCGCTGCAGATGCAGTGTTATAGGCTTGTCTCATACGCAACTGCCATTCCTCCACGTACTGCTCATACGTGGTACTTGTTGCTCACCATAAGACAGATTGAACAAAATATCCACAGGCAGGCGAGGAGTGCGGCCGAAGAGCAGATAATAAGGAGAGAATCCTGTCGCCTTGCTCCTGGTGCAGTTATAGGCATAGACCACTTTTGCCAGAAACTCTTTCCAGTCAGCCTTTTGTGTGTCACTTAGCGTCCTCAGCATGGAGAATAGAGTTCGATTGAAGCGTTCCACTTTCCCGTTTCCCTGAGGGTTGTACGAAGTGGTGTGGGAGCCACACAGACCACAGATTTTCTGTAGCTGTGAGAAAAGCTGGTTCTCGAATTCTCAGCCCAAGTCATGATGGATCCTTGCTGGGAAACCAAAGCTCAGAGCGAAATGGTTAAAAACCTTATCCACCACTGTTTTTGCAGATTTATTTCTTGTTGCATAGGCCTGGGCAAAACATGTGAAGTTATCCATTACCACTAAAATATATTCATATCCATTCTTACAGGTCTCAAGATGTAAAAAGTCAATGGACAGAAGTTCAAAAGGGTATGTGGTTCTGATGGAGGTCAGTGGGGCTCTGGTGATTTTATTTGGTCGTTTACTTTTTAGGCATTCACAGGCATGCATTACCGAGTGTTCACATCACATCACTTTGCATTTTTGGCCAATAGAATCGTTCCCCGATTAATCCCAAGGTCCTCTCTGCGCCCAAATGTCCCATTTCTTTGTGCAGTTCCCGGAAAACAGTCTTTCGATGTTCTTTGGGGAGGAGGAGCTGTTCTCGGCCACCTGCTCTCCTAAAGAGAATTCCATCCGGAGTATGAATGGGTCAGAAAACTCTGGATAGCCTACAATAGGTGGCTCTGTGAGGCAGTTAGTTATCTTGTTCAAGGGATCTTGATGACTTTGGGTCCTGTCAAGGGTTGTTTTGGGTGGGGGTCTGCCCTTGTGTTTCATTTGAGCCTTTCTCTCCTGGGACATCCAGGACATCCATTGCACTGTCTGGGGGTTGGGTCAGCAGCTGGTATAGTGGTTTGGCCATTCTTGAAAAATTTGGGATATATGTTTGGTAGTATGAAAGGAAACCTAAGACTCTGCTTAACTCCCCAACCGTGGTTGGTGGGTTCTCTTTGAGCGCTTGAACTGGTGCTATCTCGGCAGGATTCATGTTATAACCCACTTCTGATACCATTCGGCCAAGGAAGTGAACTTTCCTCTTGAGCATGTCACATTTTCTTGGACTGAGTTTGACACCATGTGCTTGACATCTTTGAAGGACAGCTCTGATGTGGTCCACATGGCTATCAAACGTGGGAGAGTGAACTAGATTGTCGTTAAGATATGGCTGGCAAATTACGTCACGAAGGCCCCTTAAACAATCCTCCATACTTCTCTGAAATTCTGCTGGGGCTGCACTGAGCCTAAAGGGAATGCGGTTCCATTCATACAGGCCCCAGGGTGTTATGAAAGGAGTGAGGGGGCGACTGTCAGGATGCAGAAACCCCTCATGATATGCTTTGCCCTGATCAAGAACAGAAAACCAAGAACTGCCATGCAAAAAATCTAGCATGTCTTGAATCCTGGGAATTGGGTGCCTGTCTGGTATCGACTTTCTGTTGAGTTCCCTGTAGTCACAGCACAGTTTTAATTCACCTGACTTTTTCCTGACACAAACAATGGACGACGAATATGATGACCTTGACTCAGAAATCCACCCCCGGTTCAGCAGGTCTTGAAGGTAGTCTTTACCTCTTGATGCAGGGGTTTTGGCACGGATATATAGGTCTTTCGGACAGGTGTGGTGTCATTCAATCTGATGTGCATGTTTAAAGTCGGGAATGCATCCAACATCATTGTCATCATAGGCGAAGGCATGGCATTCCTTTCGTAACAGCTTTCTCACGATCTGTTGTTGGTCTTTACTGAGATGATCCAATTTGACAGGGGGTCCCACTGAGGTGGCTTGTGGCTGTGTTGTGTGTTGCTCGTTACCTCATTTAGACGAACAGGAGATCTGAAAGTGTCTCGCTGCAGTGTCTCTTTCCTTCCCACCGGAGGCTCTGATGTGAGGGGGTAAACGACTTTGATTTCCACCAGATGTCCCAGGGTGGTGTAAGGGTTCAAAGTGCCACCCCGCCTGCTTGTGTTGGCAATTGACACTGGGATGTATGCAGTTCTTCCTTGTTCAACAGTGACGAGCCCCCCTTGGATGATGGCACCTTCTGGTAGTTGGGACAACTCATCGGGAACGAACAACACACTTAGCCCTTCAAACTGGGTACCAACATGGGCACAAACATAGGTGGTGGTTACATTTTCAGCAGCCAGGTAGGTTGCCCTCTTCCCAGTCCGCACTGTTCCAATGCCTTGGCGGGGGTCTGGTGTATGCAACAACTTTAACATGGACCCAGCAGTTTTCACTGGCACTGAAAAGATTCTACTAATGTTTTGGACATGCCATGGTTGTTTCCTACCCCACTTTCCCACTACTTCTTCCACCACATTAAAGCCAATAATGGTTGTACTGTTACATTAGGATCATTGGACACTAACATAGGGACCGAAAGAGTCTTATCTTGGTAAATGTCACAATTCAAATAGAATTCTACTTCTATCCAACCATAATAGAGAATTTCACTTCCATTTGCAGCTAATGCAATCAGTGGCTCTGTTCCCAAAAGCTCAGATAGAGGTCTGACAGTACTGTGTGGCAGATGTGTTTTTTGCCAATCTTCATTGATGAGACTTGCCTGAGCTCAGTGTCCCACAAGGCCTCGACTGGAACATTGCCCAAGTGCCACTGGACCATGCATCTTTTCCCAATGAGACTTGAGCTTGGTTTGGCGTTTTGAGGGCAGATAGCCGGTGCTTGTGTCATACTTTGGCTCCATGTTTCTTCCATCTTGGGGAGTGGTGTTGAAAGGGTGTCCCTTCAGTGGGTGTAGTGCAGGTGAGAGGTCATTTCTCACAGAAACAGAACTTGGGAGCACGGGTTTGAGCAGGCTACTGAGGGTCCCGATCCAGCAGCCCCCTCCCATTTCCCTGCAAGCAACCTCTTTGCCTGCAGCCACGAAAGAGGTGGCCTTCCTGCCCACAGCGATAGCAATGCTTACACGTGCCACCGACCCGAGCCTCTTTGCAAACCTGACATCCTCTGGTTCGTCTCACAGTGGCTGATGGTCTGTTGTCAACATTCATATTTGATTTTGTAGCTTAAATTGTTTCGTGAAACATCCTCTTCATTTCTAGAACATCTGCTTTCAGGCCTTCAACAAACCATCTCCTGGTCTGTGCCTTTACTCTGTCCATGTTTTCCTCTTGTGCAGGTCCTTTCACGCTCCTTTGTCTGTGTCTCACTGTTAATGTCACTATTTCGGCTCAACTGACTTTGGTGAGATTGTTCTCCTGTGTGGATCTCATTTACCCTTACAGGCTTGACTGAAGTGTTCCTCTTGAGCTTGTACTGTCGTTCTGACTCCAGACTGGCGGCCTCATCGATCTTGTCTATCAGGACTTTGTCAGGAACTTTGATGCTCCTTAGGTGTGGTTTTATTTGAAACTTAACTGCCTCGCTCAGCAGACCAATTTCCAGTGAGTGCAGGAACTTCCGTTGGATTAGGTCCGGGCTATACTGTTCACCTTCGTCCATTTCACTGAACTTCCAGAGCAGTTTCCTCCTGAGCTCGATTGCTCTGAACAGAAAGGCTTGAGCAGATTATTTTGGGTCTTGAGATATGTTCATGAGTCTGTGCAGCAAATCAGATGATGAGTCCACTTTATGGTGTCCCCTCAAAATTGTTTTTAATGTTGAGAGTGTGAGGTTTCGCTTTACTTCCAGCAAGTCCTGAGACTTACTGCTTTAATCACAGCCTCAATTATTTCTGTTTGTGAATAGCCTTTTTATACTCCTGACTCAATCTGGTTGGTTAGGCTTGTGAATGATAATTTGTCCTTTTGTCCGACCTCACGGTTTGACCCCAGATACGAAAATCCTTCCTTACCGTCACTTCTGGTGTGGTGGAGGGTATCGTTGGAGGACTTTTCCCCTCTCTGACCACAGCGCTGGTGCACTGTGCTCCCTAAGCAGCAATCTTTTCCTCTAGGACACGACATGCTTCCGCTTGAGCCTGCTGAAGTTCGAAGTACTCCTGTTTCAGTCTCTCTGTCTCTGTCTATGTCTCTCTATCTGCCTTTTGTGACGCGCCTAACTCATCATTCATATGATCGGTTAGTGACTTGATGAGCATTTTTAGACCAGCAATGCACTGTTGGAATACCAGGTGGTCCTCTCCATCCTACATATCTCATCCAAAGTGTTTTCAACTAACCTAATCAAGGCCCGGCGGGACGGTCCTCTGAATCCCTAAATCACTGCACTTTAGATGATGACATATTTTGATGGGATCCTCCAACATCCATAGAATTGTGCTGATCTCGTCCTGCAGTTTCTCCATATTTGTCTTTTTTTTCTTGTTTTGGTTAATCGCAGGTGAGGTCTTCTGTCTGGACGACTCCTGGCTGGCTCGCCAGACACTCGTTAAGATGACACTCCGGGGTTTTTTTCATGAATGTTTTATTGTCGTGCTGAAACATCAAAACAATGGACACACTGTCAGCATCGGCATCTGTACTGTGTAACACGAATAATTGCATCATATGCGCTCTTCTACTACCGTAGAGCGAGCGTCGTCTCCAATGCCCACTCTTATCGCGGCTGCCATCCGGTGGCGAAAGCCAGCATTGCCGATGGGCCTGTCTGTTCAGAATGAATTACCACATTATTAATGTATGAAAAATGAACACATTAATATGAAAAAGACAAGGTGGGGGGGCTAGGAGAACAGCCCATTTACAACCATTTCTCGTACACTTGGCCCGACATTGTCCAGAGTGCCACATATTACAATACGTGTTATTTATACAGTATTAAATGTGCAGAACAGTTTTTTTTCCCCATTGTATGAGGGGTCTTCCAGGTCAGTGGAAGGAATTACATGTTAAATGTTGCTCGGGTTACAAAAAGCCTTTTGGAACAAATAAATTTCGTATTCCGGGGTTCCACTGTACGTATGTTCCACTGTGTTTATGCATACAGCCAAACAAATACACTGCATTTGTAGTAGGCCTTAACTGTATGTATTTTTTAAATTATTTTACAGTTTAATATAATGTTTTAAGTGCAGGACTTGTTTGGGAAGTATGTTGCTGCATGACTTTTTTTGCATGCGCATGGAACTCAGTGGTCGAAAATAATCCAGTTTAAACAATAAATACTCCTTGTTGTTTGATTTCCTTGTAAATTCTCACGAGAACACAAGTTGTCTTGTGACAGTCTGTGTTGTCCACTTAGAGCAAACATGATGTCATTCCCACATCACACATTGTTTCACAGAGGCAAGGAAGGGGTAAAGGAGAGCTTCGCCTTGTTTTGCCTTCAAAATAAAAAAAATAAACCGAACCACTTCTAAGGGCCCGCTCCCATTTGTCCATGTAGCTAAGCTTTCGGTCTGGTGTCAATATTGTACCAGAGCAGCTGGTAAGTTCCAACACACACCTGGGTAAACACAGTGCTGTGGTCCAGTTCACTTTGGCTCAACTGAACATTGTCTTTAATCTTGATCCTGTTCTGTGTCACAAGATTCAACGGAAACCACCGATCAGTCACATTTTCGCCCAGTGCTGTCCTCTCATACATACTGACATGGTTTTACATTACCATCAGGAGACTGGAAGGGCCCTGAGCTGTATCGTTTTTGATGATGTCACCCTGCTCTGCCGCTTTATGCCACCCGCTCAATGTTCCCCTTCTACTGCCCCCCCAACATATGCCAACCCTGCCAGCAGATTAATACAAGGCTCCTAACGACACACTCATCACGTTCTCCACACGCTCAGGCTGCCAAGAGCAGGAAATAGTCTATTAATGTCCCACCTGAAGAACGTTTACGTGGTGTAAGCTGCCCTCACCCAAACCAAAATCACTATGCTTCACCAATTCAGTTGACATTATTGGATACGGCTGCTTGTGCGCTGACCTTCCCTCTATCCCTCTAGTTGTCGGTGACTGAACCCCTCGCCCGTAAAGCATGAGTAAGAAAAACACCCTGGTTAGGATGACTGTATTGGTGGCTTTGTTCTGTACAAAACTAGTGGACACAAGGACAGATTTTACACAATAATGTGTTTTAGCTGAAAAGCAATAAACAATTTTTTTGCCATTTTTGTTCACTAGATTTTGGGCTTCAACATGATTACTCCTACTTCATTGGGCTTTTCTACATTTGGTCATCATTTCATAACACAACACGTCGTATTCTGTCTTAAGTTATTTGCTTGTGTCATCATTGTTTGTGTCTCCCCCATTGATCCTTGAGTTTTGGGCAGGGCGGTACCACGGGATGTACCTGTTCCCCTCATCAGTTTTTTCCCCATTTAACCTGCTCCCACGTGCCTTGCAGTTGCAGGTTTCTTACACTCTCTGTTAGACCTACGAAGCAGGCTGCCTTTGTGCTTTTATACTCCTTGGGGTATCTTTCTCTTGGGTCCCGTGCTCCGCTCTCTCGGCCTTTTGTCCCTTTTTTGTAGTCACATTTGAATTTTGTTTGATCCCAGCATAGACCGTGCTTCCTGAGCCAATTTTGAAAATAAAGACTTTGTGCAACGCTTGCTTGAGTGTTTGAGTGGGTACATGACTGTAAAAAGTTTGGCAACTCTTGGAGTGGAATTTTAATCCATACCTATCCGTGGAGAGGAAGGATTGTCTAAACAAGATTTTGCATAAAAGCCAGTAGGACTTCATTCATTTTCTGTACCGCTTATCCTCATTAGGGTCACGGGGATGCTGGAGCCTATCCCAGCTGGCTTTGGGCGAGAGGCGGGGTACACCCTGGACTGGTCGCCAGTCAATCGCAGGGCACATATAGACAAACAACCATTCACACACTAATGGACAATTTTTTAGAGTCGCCAATTAACCTAACATGCATGTTTTTGGAATGTGGGTGGAAACCGGAGTACCCGGAGAAAACCCACACACGCATGGGGAGAACATGCAAACTCCACACAGAGATGCCCAACGGAGATTTGAACCCAGGTCTTCCAGATCTCCTGACTGTGTGGCCAATGTGCTAACCACTCAGCCACCGTGCAGCCGCCAGTAGGCCTTATTGATGATTATTATTATTATCATTATGTGCTGTTTCTTTACAGTGCCATGACCTGGCATGGCTTACTGCACAAATTGAGGCTGTTTGCAGATCAACATTTTTAAAACACAAAGAATTATACCATATTTCAGGGTTATCATGCACACACACCCTGCCATTTACTTTTGTATTAGAGCTAAGATAATCTCTTTCTCACACTTTGTGGTCGACCTTCATCGCAGTTAAACTAACTTTTGTTGTTATGCTCATTTAATTGCCACAGCATCCTGCGACAGTCCATAAAAGAGGAGAGTCGTTGCCATGTCTCTGCTTCCCTTAGTGAACTTTTACAGTGTCCCGCCTCGCTCTCCATTGGGCAAGTGGACCCCATGGAAAGTGACACCATGGTTTACAAAGTTTGAGACATGATTTGCCTATTTGAGCTTCTAAAGTGCACTCTGAATACAGGTTTGGACTACAGTCCATACTGGCAGGTAGTGTCATTCATCTAATGCATCTGCATCAACCCACAGGCCAGTTGCATCTGTCAGGCTTCAGCATCACTGTGGCTAATGGATCCACTCTTTATCACAGTCGGTCTCCATGTAAAGCAGTCCCCATGGCAACCACCCACCTTTCCCTCTTGCTTCATATGGCCTTGATGAGATCCAGACTTGGAGTGGAAGCATATTAAAGTGGCCCAACAGTGTCAGCGGGAGAGCTAAATGGAAGGTAGTGAAATCTTTTGAACCTCTGTTACATTACAAAAGTTCTAAACACATCCAGCTGGGTCCAAAGTTCAGGGAAGACATAAAAGCCCTTTTGCATGTTACCTTGGAGGATGATAATAGGCGAGCAGCACTAAAACTACTAAGACAGTCCACAATCAAAGGGCCCAGAGGAAGGACTCCCCGCACCTCTCATCGGCTGCTAATGGTCTGTGTGTGTCACACACAGCTTATCGGACAGTTGCAGTATCTCCTGCAAGAGAGGGACTTTTTTTGGGTGCCGGTGATTAAACCCCATTAACTTTGGGCTAATTGGCATACAAAAGACCAGACGAGCAGTAATTACAGCATTGCAGGTCACCCTTAAAGCAAAGTGATGGTTGGTTGCTTGTATGCATGATTTTGTGAGTGCCAGACTCTGGAGCAGACTTGTTTTACAACAGTCTAACATACTGCTGACATAGACAATAATTGAGATTCTGGCAGCAGTGGAGGGGAGTAACAATGCAGAGCGAGTGTACACAAATGTGTATGTACTTCACCAGCTATGTGTTGGCTGTAATGGCTCCTCTGTGGCATTTCAACCACACACACAATAAATACAAGCTTGCGGTGCGGCCGTGGTGCCCCAGGAATGCTCACATGTGGCCGGGTGGCTCTCACCACCATTGACGAGGGAGTTAGGTGGCTTTTGGTCAGCAGGATTCCTGCTGTGGAGAGCTACATGACGCCGTGGTTGCCTATGCCAGCTTCCTTTCTGGCTCAAGACTCTCGCTGAAGTGTGTTATTTGTTTACTCCACACACTCACAAAGCAACCAATCACATTATTGTTTACAGGCTGACAGATCTCACGAAGGCACAAATATGCACTTAAATTGCGGCATCGGAAACAAGCACGCAATGTCACGGCAGACAATTCCCATAAATTACGACTGTGCGAATGTCTTTGCGTATTTATTTATACAACAATAAAACAGTCTCCACTAGGCCAAAGTTAACTCTGATACAGCTATCTTGGCTCAAAGTGAGGCATTTGGAAATTGAAAGAACAAGCATGCAAATTTAGGAATTTGAGTCAGATGCCAAAAAAAATACAAGATAATATCAGTTCTAACTGGACTTGACATTTATTTACTTACATAAACTCAAAGTAATTACAGCATATTCATGATCTGCAATAAATGATGCATAATGTAACAATTAGCAGCCTATTTTCAGTTTGTCTACTTTAAAATAACCAAACTTTGGGCATCTACTGCTAGGCACAGCCAGGTGCCGTCGGCCCTGCAGCATGACCGCCCTGAGGAGCCTTCATTTGGAAGTACAGTCATATCCCTTGCTACATCGTGGTCCGAAAATCACTCCCTCACTTTATTGTGTGTGTGTTTTTTAAATAAATAATGAAGAAACAATTGCTGTTTTGTGGTTGACTATGGCCTTATATTAGTATATTGCAGTGCTTCTCAAATGGAGGGGGACGGAGTACTTTTAGAGGGAGTGTTAATGCAGACCTGCCAACATGTACACATTTATTGTACTCAACATGCAGTTTGACTCTTGAATACACTTGTATGCTTCACAGCTCTCCATTCTGTTGCATTTCAGTTTCAAGTCCAGTCTCTACAGTACAGATGACATTACATATCATTACCCTAATACAGTGGTTCCCAAGCTTTTTTTGGAGTGCCCCCCTTTTGGAGATAAAATGATTTTTAATACACTACAAGCTGCAGTAATTCTACATTTGATGGAAATTACTAAAGATTAGTCAGATCACACGTAGACGCTCTTACTCACTGAGCGGTTCTATTAACGATCGTTATATTTGGCTGAGCGGCAACTTAAGCACTGGTAATCACTGGTTCTGCTTCATAACATACATGTCATACATGACAATTTAGCAACATGGTTGCTATGTTTAGCAGTTTAGCAGGGATTCTCGTTCAAATTCAAATACAGAATGTGTTTCTTGCTTAAAGTATCCACCATGCAGACCACTAATTGTGCATAAGTATCACCATGTAATGCCATTCTGAAAGCTGCATAAACCCTTTCACAGAGCTTGGACACACTCCTTGGTCACCTGGCAACAACCTCGCCTTCCAGTCTGGGTCGCCCAAAATGCATTGGTATACAAAGGGTGGAGCAGAGGCCATATGTGAAGCGTGGCTACTTGCAGAAATAAAATGAAAACATACCAAAGTTGAAAAATAGAGCAAAAAGACATCATATAACTGTAAAAAGCTAAAATGTTGATACTAATAACAAATAAAAACAGAAATAATTGTCTTTAAATGTATGTATATTGTTTTTATTATGAATTAATTTAAAATACATATATATATAAATGCTACAGAGTGGTACAGAGTGAATAATTTTATCACCAAAGTGGGCAGCGTTAACTTGCGTGATTGGCATATCTCAATTTAGTCTGGGAGTTTGTTTTTCTGTGACGGGTGATTCAGGTGAGTTGTGAACCTGACGTGGGCTCATGGGTTCAAAGAGAGTGAGGTTGGAGGACTTGCTGTCCAAGTTTCTCCAATGACATAAATGGCGCATTGAGCGCTGACTCATACGTCCACGTCACTGCCATATTGGATGTGGCAAATTCATGTTCTGCATGGAATTGTGCCAACCGGTTTACAGTCCAAACAAGTTCTCACAGGATTACATTTTATAGGTAAGGCTGAAAAAAATACTTCTGCCAGGCCAAGCCAGGCCAAGTACTGTATACGTCACAGTCCTATTCTTAAGTATAAAAATTGTAGTTTATAAAAAGTCCACCTTAAGTATATTACTTTACAGCTCTCCATTTTGTTGCATTTCCCTAGTTTCAGTTTCAAGTTCAGTTTATACAGTCCAGATAAATTAATAGATTTTATCAGTTTATCAATAGTATTTTAAAAAGGGGGCATGAAAACATGCTTGTACCCTGGGCGGGGCATGACAGACGATAATTGAGAACCACTGCCTTGGTTCGACAGTTTTCTTTAGGTAGTGGAACACTATCAAATGTAACCTAATCTTGTGATACTTTGTTTGTAAAAAGTTGCTGAATTTATGTGTTTAGTGGTAACATAGTTGTTCAATTATTCCCCATAGCCCTACTGTATATGTGTCTACATACCTGTTACATGTTGTGCTGTTATGGTGTTTTAACACCGCGATTGTAGTTACTCTTCTGTCTAGTTGCACCCCCTGCCTCCACGAGTTAATGCCGCTGTTTCTTCAGTGTTGATGTTCACTTGCCCCAATGGTGTGAGCTGAGATTGCACTACTCTTTGCTGTCAAGTTGCAGGCTGCAAAATTGCAAAATACAAATCGTTGGGCCATAAATCACCAATGACCGTGAGTTTTAGACCCCTGCTCAAATAAAAGAACAACAGAAAGTGTAATTGATGTTGTGGTGATTATATCTGCAGATAAAATCGTATTAAAAATTCATTCATTTTCTATGCTGCTTATCCTCATTAGGGTTGCGGGTATGCTGGAGCCTATCCCAGCTGACTTTGGGCGGGAGGCAGGGTACACCCTGGACTGGTGCCCAGTCAATCACAGGGAACATATAGACAAACAAAGACATACAACCAGTCAAACTCAGATTCTTACCTATGGACAATTTAGAGTGGCCAATTGACCTAACATGCATGTTTTTGGAATGTGGGAGGAATCCGGAGTACCCGGATAAAACCCAAACACGCACGGGGAGAACATGCAAACTCCACACAGAGATGCCCTTAACCTCCTGACTGTGAGGCCAATATGCTACCCATTCATCCACCGTGCGGCCCCATATTTGTGGTTGGTTGTTTTTTCTTTTTTTTAGTAGAAAAAAAAATTGAAGTTTTTTTTTTTTTTTTTACAAAAAACATATTTGTGGTTGTTTTCAAAAAAAATTGTGTTCTTATTAAATCAGATATTTTTAGAATGCGCCATGGGCAAAGAAAAATATACCAGCGGGCTCCAAATGGCCCACTGGCCTCACTTTGGAGATCCAAAGGGGGGCCTCTCACTTCACAATGTAAAATATTAAAGTATTGAAATTTTTAGTGTTATCCTAATAACATACAGTCCTGTATGTATTTACTAGGTATAATATTATCAGAGATTTGAACCCTGAACCGCCTGACTGTGAGGCCAATGTGCTACCCACTCGACCACCATGCGTATTAAAAATACTTTGCCCAATCATTGATGTGAATCTATTTGTCATGAATAATAATAATAATGCTTGTTCCTTAAGAAGACTTCTCTGAATCACAAATCATGAAAGACTGGCAAGAATAACATGCTGACTGGAATGTGCAAGTCTTTCACAGTAATTCAGAAGAATAACAAGAAAACGGTCACCAAAGTGATTGCCTCCAGCCACTTATGCGGCGGCCTAGCCATTAAAATCTCAACCAAACGTCAATAGCTTTACGAAGGAGTGCGTGTAAATCTTGCGACCATGAAATGGTCTCCTTCCACACATCCGTCACTGGAGACTAATCTGTTGTCTCCCATAACTTCATGGCTGACAAGGGTCATTGGCCTGAGGCCCCATCAGAGACTCTATCCCTTCAGTGGACAGATGTAGTGGCATAAGGGGGTGTTAGTGGGGGGCCCGGATGCCCCCTCTCCGCCATGCTGACCTCTCCCTCTCTTCCAGAGTCTGAGAAAGGGTCTGGAGGTTGAGGGGGTCCTGGGGACTGGACACATTGCAGCATTAATTAGACACTCGGTTACCACTGAGCCTAATGTTTGGCCTCCCCCCTCCTTGGGTTTAACTCCTTCCTGACAGGCAGAGAAAGTAATGGGGCCTATGTGGCTTGTTTGCCCGCATACAGCTTTGCTATGTCCTATCTCTGATGGGCTGCTGCTAAATGCTTCATTCCCACGTTGCTGTACATTCGGATCGCACACACACGGGGAGAAGGGGGGAGATAGTGTGAGGTAGCGGGTGACAGGCAGGAACACTCCATCCCATCAAAGGCTTTCTGCTGGTCATTTTGTGCAAACAGAGGGGCTCTTTTGGCGTGTTATCTATTATCGCCTGACATCCTTGCCGCACCCGACAATGGGATTGGCTGAGAAAGAAGAAAGCGAGCGTGCGCCGACAGGATATCCCTGTGGTACAAAAGCAGAACAAACACAGTAGAGAGAAGGAGAGAAGGAAGCCTACCTCTGTCAAACTCAAGGTGGGCTGCTTGCAGATGTCCTTCAATGTGTAATAGATTACTTCCCCTAAACTTTGCCAGATCTGGTCTCCAAAGCGCTCTTGGCAAGCACTGTAATCAGAAGTGTCTCTCCCTATTGCTTAAGTAGCTGAACTCAGTTGACAGCGGTAATCTGATAGGAGATGACTTGGAATATTAAGGCTCGTGTTTCATTTGATTAATTCCTACCCGGCAGGATCTGTGAGATAGAAAGGCGAGCGCTGCATGAGATCATGACCCTGGATTTCTAAACAATAACCATCTGCAGTGATCTGTGTTGAGCTCTCGGTTTTCCTCTCTGACTTCCTCTTGGTCTTCCTCCCTTCTTTCCCCTTGGATAATATATTACAACCCACACATGCCTGCAGCTGCCCTCCTGCATATACACAACCAACCATGTACAGAAAATATGTCATGGCATGTACGCTGTTGAAAATAGAATACTTCAGCCCGAGGCGCATATCAGCATAACACCTGTGCTAAAGCTGAACCTCCCTAACTTGAATGCTTGAAAGAAGCAAAAATGAGCACAAGAGGGGGTCCTTACATGTCTTTCCTTTGACAACATTCTGTAATTTAGCGGTTACCTGTGTTTAATCTTCCCGGGTGCAGTGATTCCATCTCCATTATGGAGCTAATGAATATAATCATATAATCATCTCTCAAAATTTGACACCCTAAACTTTGACAATTCAAACAAAGACTTGAATTTAATAGCCCCAGAGGTCTTTTCTTGTTGCACAAAAAGCCAAACATACCTATACATGCGTGACTCATTGTTGGGACAGTGCAACACGGTTGTTGACACAGGACAGACAGTGACATCCAAAGACTTATATTTTGACATATTTATTACTGTTCGAAGACAGTGTTCAGATCCGGTTGCATCTGGATGAGGTTGCACGCAGGTTCTTTGCTGTTGGTCGCACCATGAGGTCTCCACCAGGATCTGATCTTTATGTGCCAAGGCATGATCACTGCAGCTCACTAGGCCCTTGTACCGCTTGCAGTTGAAAAAAAAGCCACATAGTCCCACGACTATATATATATGATTGAACAATTTTAATACATCTCAAAAGTCCCACAATTGTGTACTTGAACGAGTGTCACTGCAGATACCCAATCACCATTGGGTATCATTTTAACATTTAACATTTTAACATTTTTTAAAACCAGTATCATCATTATCTCGATTGTCCAGGCAAGTTATTGTCAGTAGTTGTACAGGCGGTAGTAGCTGTCACTGTGGTGCTGTAGCAGAATGTGCAATACGTAAATGCACAATTTCAATAATTGGGATATTTAAACAAAATGTCATTAAGCAAGAAAACATCCATTCATCCATTTTCTATGCCGCTTCTGCTCGGGGTTGCGGGAGCGCGCTGGAGTCTATCCCAGCTGACTTTGGGCGGGTCGCCAGTCAATCGCAGGGCAGACAAACAACAATTCACACTCACCCTCATACCTATGGACAATTTAGAATTCCCAATTAATCTAACATGCTTTTTTTGGAATGTGGGGGAAACTGGAGTACCTGGAGAAAACAGAAAGAAAACAGAAATGTGTAATAAAGCAGAAATGCTGATAAACCATATGAAAAAACGAGCAAAGTCATAAGAAAAAATGGCAACATTATGGCAAAGGGGTCACGCTAACAACACACTGGTCAGTTGTTAATGAGGTTATTGGAATGTTTGATGTTCTTAACTGTCGGTCTTTGCATGTTTTTGTGTTGCAAACTTGTAGAAGAAAGATAATTCCAGTACTTATAGGCAGTATTACTCTTTGCCGGTGTATTGCGTATTAAACTACTGCATCACTTCAAGGCAAACACACTTCTACAAAAACACAGGCTATAAGCAGCAAGAGCTTTCCCTTGACCTTTGACTCAACAGGATGACTGACCTGTGAAGGATACGGGGACTGCCTGGCTATTACTTTGGCTTGGTCTAATGTTTATGCTTGAGGGGTGTGTCAGGATGAGAGTGGAGGACTCAGAGGTGCACCCTGCCCCTTGGCAAGATTTGAATGTCAAATCTAGATAGACTTCTGGACAATGCAATGGCAACGGACCCTCGTGAAAAATGTCCTCCTGTCACTGGACCCACAGAGCTCATATCAGATTTCCATTTCACTTTGTTTTGTAGGGAAGCAAAAATGACAGCAGATTAATCACCTCATGCCTATATAGCGGCCATTCTAATGATAAGGGTGTTCCCTTGATTGTGGTTGCACAATTAATAACAACTGATGCCAAGTTTCCTTTCTCGGCACTCCCTTGCTCTCAAATGCCATGTCCACATTTTCAATAACATCCCTCCAATTGGTTCCCAACCACCCCCTTTGACACAGGTGGTGGCATGTGGTGCTTGGAGGTGCAAATCCCTTGTTCCATATACATACCAAGCGAGACCAGAAAAAAACACTAAGCCATATTTGTTTGGAATGTCATCTGGTTACAGATGTGACGCCAGACTAACAATGTCTCCGCTCTGTGGACCACAAAGAAGCCAAGCCCCTCATCAGAAATAACACTAATTATCATGTAGCATAACCAAAGAATACAGTTGGCTGTTATTATACTGCATTGCACAAATTGCACTGTAAATATAGACATTGAAGAAAAAGTTCATAGAAAGTTTATTCATTAAAAAATGTAATGCATAGTTTTCTAGCAGGCTTTTTTTGTCATGTTGTTTTGGGCATTTGCCTGGGTGGCCCCTTACTAGCATCAAGGGGTTTAGGGGTGTACAGTATAATGCATTCAGTGCCCCACCCACCTTTTTCTAAGTCTACACTCCTATACATCCCATCATATGTTTTGGAGGAGCGTGTGGTAGGGCCCACACAGCAAGAACAGAAGTGGAGTGCGGTATAAAGAGAAAAACAATCACTTGCTGTAGACTGCCTCTACACAAACACAAATATACTGTACTTATCTATAATTAATATTAGTGTGCCCTTAATAGCATTTCACTAAATTCCCTCTACATGGAAAATCAACAAGCAATTACTTGAATGATTATTGTTGTACTGAAACGGCAGAATATCCTTGACTATTCTAAGCTCCTGTTTCAGTGCCAGTGTCGTATTGAGCAAAATAAAGTCAGAAAAGGTTTTTTCTTTGCACAGTCTAGAGACTCTACTTAAGTCTTGATCTGCTCTTAAACACGCTGAAAAAGCTGAACACTGACATTGGGGTGCCTTCGCAGGTAAGACCACAACATTTTTTTAAAATGTATACTTGGTGGTTACTTAATATCAATCTGGTTAGCGTTCGCTCTTTTTTTTGTCGCTCACTTATTTTGTCGTCGCTCCAAATAGCACTTGGATTTCATCATAAGTCTAGTTTACACTTGCACGCGCTTTGTCTCTCCAATGAGTAAATTGGTTGTAAACGGGTGTGATGTACTGTTTGTGTAATCTGTGCGGGGCTGCGTGCCAGCGCACAAAGAACATTTTGAGATGTTCCAAGTATGTGGCAAACATCATTTCTGTGAACTAGTTGTGAACGCACCACCACCATGTGCAAACAATGCGGGTGGCACGTATCAAAGCGCGTCTTATTCACGTTAACTTTTACAATAACTCTTTCAATTTTTATTATTTCCTCTGACCTTTCTGGTAAGTATTGCTGTGCATCGCTTGGTTACGGTCAGATCATAATCTGTTTTTTGGTGCACTGATGCAGGTAGTATTCACACTTGCCTCACTCAGAACTAAAGTCAGCTGACAGGTAGACCTTGACCCATTTCTCAGGCGGTCTCTATCCTTTTTGCCCTAAACTGCGTTCATACTCGACCATCTTAGAGTTCATTTTAACTGGACCAAAAATGTGAGAACACCCTAATGTTGACGCATTAGCCATCCACCATCTTTGGATGCTTTTTCCTCTTTTGTCCAGACGGAGCACCATGGAAACCGAGAAGGATTCCTCAGAACTGACCCCTTAAACGGTGGTCATGCCCTTTGACCCACCCTACGTCATCCTGACACAGCAGCGCACAGAAAACACACTTCTTAGCCTTATTAGTAATTAGTATTCATTAGAAGATGGAAATTTAATAAGTGGTTTAAACCAGGAAGCCTTTCCTCCAAAATCAGCCACGTGGGCTCTTTTTTAACTTATTATCATCCCATGCATATGATTCCCCTTTCCCGTCTGGTAGACTCAAAATGATTTTTTTTACTGTTAACAGAGCAATTTTGAGACCCCAGACATGAAAATAAAATATCAACATGTAAACACAGGAAATAAATAGGTTAGCTGTTACCGAAGCTGCTAACTCCACTGTGGTAAGACAACAGCTCAAATGTCCATTAATCTATGCACCGTTATTTGTTTGCTTGCTGGAGTCCCTTTTTGGCCGGCTAAAATTGCCATTCCTCTTGCTTGAGAATGGCTAACATGGCATAAACATAATGAGTTACTGCACCTCCCGTTGCTCCGGGATGCACTATACAGGCAGTAAATGTGTTTTCATATGGACTAAGACTGTTTTCAAACAACAAACAATACTTTTCAGAATGGGGGATAAATACCATATAGCAATGTATGTTTGGACATAACGAGTTAGTAGAAACCACTATGGAGGAAATAGGTTTTGGTCTTCCACACCCTCATGTCATTTGTCTTCACCAAACCCATCAAGGAAAAAAAAAAAAAAAAAATAAAAAAAAAGGGGTTTTTTTGTAAATCCTCCACTCTTACGTTTGTGTGCTTGTTTTTTTTGCAAGTGGAAAAGCAGCACGCTTTGCGGAATCCAGGCAGCCCACGCACTCTGTCAGGACACTTGATTCCAATTAGATATTTTACTTTGCTGTCTTGTTCTGGCCTGTCTGGGCCTCCTGCTTTCGTCCCTCCCTCTGAACTCTCTCCACCTCTCTCCTCTCCCCTTCCGCTCGCTTGTGTCTTCTTTCACGCGCATGAACACAATATGCCGTTTTCTGGTTGTTTTGCTTTCCTCTCAGGCCTGGTAACCTACGACCCATGTTAAAGTCAGACACACGACACATTAGGATGGTAAAACTGTGCAAAATTGATTAAATGTGTCTGTAATAAAATGGCCTGCATTCTGCCCTTTTCTATTGCTTCACATTCGTGATTATTTATTAGGCTATGCATCCTTTCAATTATGGCGTTAGGTCAGCCTGATGCTGTCAATGTCCTCCCACGCATTCACTAATGATAGCCTTGTGAACAAGTGTGTACAATACATTTCACCCACAGCACATTCGCCACATGTAATTCTGCATCCAAATGACTGTAATTAAAACATTCCGACAGTCTTTCATATGCTGTTTCTCGCTTTCTGTCTAGTCCCATATCTTTGCTTTCTTTTCATTCACAAAACAGAGGCAGTTAGTCTTTTAGATTTGCGTTCCATGTTTGGACGTTTATCCTAACGCAGACACAATGCAGTAAAAGTCTGTTTTATGTATACTAGAGTAGAATTATAGCTCTATTTCAATATAAATAACAGAAAATTTCCATTTCTCTGTTTTTGCAGGCTATGATGGATGATTTAGGGGGACTTTCTCTGTATCCTAAACGCTTCCAAGCAGGGGGTTCCTCTGCAGCGTCCAGCCCGTCACTCCACAAGTGGTTCTCTCCTCAGGTTTCCAAGAGCCAAGGTATTGTACGTGTCAGCAGCATTCATCATGTGGACGTAAAACTGTGGGCAATTTTTCTTTTTATTACAGTTTGCAATTTAATAGCGAGTCACAATAAAAGGGTAAAACACAATTTAGTGTGTTCAATTTTGTGAGTCATTTAATTGGGGATTGGAGTGCATGCAATTGAGTTTGTTATCGTGCTGGCAGCATGGTGCGTAATTGCCTGATGGTGAGTTAAATGGATTTCTATTGGGAAGTATGAGCTTCAGTGTCCCCTTTGGTCACACACCATCAATTACAGCCTCTGGATGGGATTTTGCTGCAGATGGGCCAGGTTCCATAACAAGCTCAGTTTAGGACTGATACTCAAGGGACAGATTAGTAGCAAAAATGACACAGGGAGGCACAGTATCTGCATGCCTTGCTTCTGCAAATAAATGACTTATTGCTCACATGAGCCAAACCATTCAACCCAGGGAGAGGAGATATGGATGAGAACACAGCCTACGGTCAAGGAGAAAATGCATTTACTAAGTAAAAAAAAAAATCATCTGATTACCTCCAAACTCAAAGCGCATCCACTTCTTCCGGAAGATAAATATCAATGCCGTGCCTAGACTGGATGGAGAGAGCAGATGGACTTTTCTATTATGTTATTTCCAGATGAACATATTTTGCCATGGATTCCAAACACTATAATACGACCTTTTCATAAGTGGCAGGTGAATCAATTCCAAATGGAGAAGCATTCCGTCTAAGAAACAACTCAACGACCAACTCAGGCCATGCAAATTAAAACCAAACAAAAATGTGTGGAACATAAAATACTGTATAGGGTTAGTTTTTACCACTAAAATGGAATCCTTATTATAAAGTGTGTGATTTACACATTTTTTATCAACAAATGTTCACACAATCCAACAATAAAGGCTTAATAAACTGTTTCAAGTTATCAGTGCCAATAACCGGAGGGTTGACCATTCAAACCCTGTTGCCTCCGTCCATTCCCATCACTTTGCCATAGTGGGAACTGTGATTACCTTTGGTGGTTACTCACATTGTAGTCGTCCAAGGCGCCATTATACACCCGCCAGTGGCTCGGCTGACCTAAACACTATCACCTACATTTACAACTATTGTTTTTTTGCCATGAAGTTGTATTACCTTAATTTCCCAAGAATCTTTTGTCTTAATTTTGTAGCATTTTATCTCTTGGTTGCCTTGACAATGTAATCTGCCCAGGGCATTTAGAATCAGGAGTGCCGTCCACACCCAGTCACATACACGCTTGGGAGAAGTGACACCAGCATTGTTTTTGTCCTGATTCTCAAACACTCAAACTTACCAGTGCACTTGAATACATCATTGCATGAGCAGAGCGGTTCTTAAATGAGTCTGTCCCACATGAAGGAAGAACACGGACATGTTCATCATTCATTCTAGGTAATTTATGTATGATTTGTTTACAGCTCACACTGTCATTATTAACTTGTTTATGGCATTTATAAGGTCTCTCTCAATGTAAAGTGGTGTTTGTGATGTTACTAAAATAATAAAACCATTACAAAATGAGCAGGATTATTTTTACAAAGTGACCGGGAATCTTTGCTCACTCACTTTGTTTCCATTGAGCGACGTGTGCTCAGGCAAAGTTTAGGACCACACAAAGTAATCCTTCACGGCTCTTCAAGGGCAAGAGCATGCATGCATGAAAGATGGCCAACTGTGGGAGAAGCCCAGCCTTGCCCCCCTGGCTCTTAAAAAGCACTCGCTCTCCTTGAGTGTCTCCAGAGTGGGACAGATGCAACATGGCAAGCCGACCTTCTTGGAAGGGTCAAGGGAAAACACAAGGACACTTAGGGGGAGTGGTGTTGACCTTAGTGGAGGTATCTATCACTCAAAGAAGATGATGCCACCTTGGTGCACAAACACAGGACCCAACATGCAGAAAAAACACTCTCAGACAGGACAGTGGGGGTGGAATGAATGAATGAACGTTGGCCTTGCATATCTGCATTCAGAAGATAACCAAAGACAAGCGAGCTCTGTCCATGGCTGAGGGACATTTCTACGTCCTCTTGATGCCATCTGTCAGCTCTGAAGGAGCGCTTGTTCATGCTTCTTACAGTTTCTAGTACAGTGATGGGGCCCTTTGATTTGACAATAGCCACATTATGCATGTGCCTCGTTTTGCGCCTCCGCCGTCTCTGCTGTTCTGTCTCCTTATCCAAAACCCACTCAAGTGACTGTGTAAATTCAGATTATAGGAGAATTATTCTGGTCTGTCTGGCAATTAAATGCTCTTATGTGTGGCTTTCCGAGGCAGCCAGCCAAGCTCCCATCGGCACCAGTCCCAGTCCGATCTAATTCTACAAGCGTCTGTGGTAATGTCTTTGTCTGTGGTGATGCGTTTTTATCAGGAGGAAATGTGTCATTTGGGATTGAAAGATCTCCTTCCACTCACGCTCCATGAATCGTACAGCACAACAACAAAGGGAAAGAGGATTTATTTCCCATTACTACATCCAAACAGGATGAGGCCATCTCAAAGTCATCAGACATTTGCGAGACACTCATTTTTTTTTATTATTGAACTCTCAAGGGTGTTTTATTGCCACTCTGTCATGAAACATTACATTCACCATTTCTGTTGGAAAGTGCAATGAGTGATGAGGTTACTGAGGCAGTAAAATACTATTAATGTAACATAGATACATGTTTACTTTGGACCTGAGTGACAGTGCACACATCACAAGGCCCCCGACTTCTTAACATCACGGGGGACATCACATCAGAGCCATCCTGACCACACATGGGAGCCGTGAACACACGCATACACACACCGTTGCCCTCAGACGGGAGCAGAGCTTGGCACCTGGCCAAAGGAGAGGGTTTTAAGCGTGGAGCCTGGCCTTGCCTCAACCAGAAACACAAAAACCACTTTAAACACATTCTTGCAGATATTTAACACAGCAGCTCAACAGCTGAGGTCTCACAAACTCTGTCGAACCAGTTGGGGTCAACGTGCAGTGGGCTGATACAGCATGAGGGGCTGCGGGATTAAGCTATTATCTTAACCACAGGAAGTGGGTGAAATATGATACTTGGTCATTTCACTAAGCCTCCCGGTGAGCCGCTCATGCCGCTTTTTTACATATTGTTTACCCTTTATCAAAAATATTTCCATACCGTTTACTGAAGTTCTTTTAGGCACCTAGGTGTCATTGCAATGGGTCAAATTAAATATTTTTTCAAAATTAAACATTAACAGGGCCAAATTGTTAGCACTCTTTCACATTTGGATAATCTCATGCTTGGCGTGTTCGGTGATGGGATAAGTGCAGAGGTCAAATTTCCTGTATGCATGGACATGAGTACAAGAATGGTGTTAATCTTCAATCTAAATCTAATCTTAAAAGCCTGTAGAAACAGCTGCACTGTACACGAGGGTAGACTTACACTCATGTACTTTTTGTATCTGTTTGTACTGGTATTTTCTTATTCCTGACTATCTGCCGTCACTGTGGCAAGTCCTGGTGGCCACTTTCATCTCTGAGCACTTTCTTCACAGTGCTCAAAGATACAAACATACTATCAAAACGTTGTATTAAAATTAAATCCGTTATTAAGAGACATGTAAACATAAAGACCTGCTCAGTGAGTATTTGTGAGTATGATTGTTTTTCTTTTATTTTTTGCATTTTTGTTGGCTTTTTGGCAACAGAAGGGTCCCAGTGACAACAAAAAAGAGCAGTATTCTGACAACCGTTAATTGGTTCCAAACCAGAATCATGATATTTATAAATGTAATGTTTTCATAGTTAGAGCATAGAACACATGTTTAGGACCTTGCAAATACAACTCACTCTCATGTGTGTTGCTGTAAATGCGTTATAGTGCAGGGGTACCCTGAGTTGGGTGTGGACAGAGAGTGACATCGTGGGTTCAAAATTGAGATTTATCTTGTCACATTTTATAGCCGCAACAGTAGCCCACGTTAGGGATTATTGTGCTTGTTGTGAGATACTGCACATCTGCAATAAAAGCCTGTTGTTCCGACAATCAAGTCTGGTGCTTGTGTGTCTCACTGAAAATTACAGTAACATTAACTTAGGGAATAGGGAAGAATACTACATATCATCACATTTAATGCGTCTTCGGAATGCCTTATATTTGTATTTTTGTTCAATAGGCCATTTTAATGCTGGAAAATGCTTAATGAAGGCAAAAACTCTAAAAATAACCCATCTATCTAGCCATCCATTTTCTATGCTTATCCTCATTTGGTAAATATGCATATTTTTCAGTTATGGTAGGCTATATTCAACCACAAAAACTGATTTATACATAATATGTTTTTGAAAAACCATGTTAGAATAAAACCACTAAGTTCCAAGTGCGGAATAGCGAGGAATTACTCTAGAACTAACAGCAATGGAATGTAGCATTGCAAAAAAAGCATGGTATACAGTATGCCAAGTCAACAATCATTTATTTATATATAACTTAATAATAATATAATATACTCTATGATAATAACAATATGCCTGAATTGTGTTAGCACGGTGCACAGTGAGTCCACTCATCACTGTCCAGGCTGCCCGGCCCAACGTGTCCAAAGCAATATGAAGCAGTATACAATAATAATAAAAAAAGAATGAACTGCACACCCCAAACTAAAGTGTCTTTTAGTGAAGCAAACGTTTTGGATTTCCTTCGTGAAAGACTAAAGTTTCGTTTTCGTCCAACTTATTTTTTCACTATTTATACATTGTCTGTAGAGTTAAGTAAAAGAGATATGATGGTGACACTTTAATTTCAGTTCAGAAAAAAAACATTTTAAAGAACAAATTCGGGGTCGACCAGCATTCCGGAACTTTCTTTTCCACGTTCCATATGGCTGGTGTTACTGAGTTCTACTTGTCTGCTGAGAAATATGTACAGACGCCACACCTCTGCAACAACATATACAGTCTGCCACAAAGCTATCCACCACAGGCACTTAGTTAAGATCTCTGTGTTCCGACTGTGTGTGTTTATCTAAACATGGAGCAACTGAGCCCTCGTCAAAAAAGGACTGCAATTAACATTTAATAATGCCTGTATAGCAGAACAGAATAACTTCACATCCCTCTGTGATAACCCAGTCAGGAAATTATCCCTTAAGCATACGATTTAGTTCTCTTACAATTGCAAAGGTAAGCACATACATGGTGGCCCAACACGTTTAATGCAATGGAAATTAATGCAATACAGAAGCTTATATGTGTCTACTTTCTGTATCATATCCCTTGCCAGTCCAAAAATGTTTGAATGTAATCCATCAAGCTATAAAAATGTTCCTTGAACATGAGTGCCTGAAGGTTTCATTCTGCAATGCTGCAATTGAATATGAATGACAAATAACATTCAGTTCCTATTCATCCATCCATCCATCCATTTTCTTCCGCTTATCCGAGGTCGGGTCGCGGGGGCAGCAACCTAAGCAGGGAAGCCCAGACGTCCCTCTCCCCGGCCACTTTGTCCCGGTGGTGGCTCAGGGAGGAGAGTTCCTATTCAAATGGTGAAAATATTACATTTAAAAAGACTGACTTTATTAAGCCTATGGGGAAAATTAGCGACTATTGTGAATTTTGTTGTTGGACTACAGTGTTTCAAAACAGTCTTGTTAGGTTTTCAGTACCCAAAGAACTCCCACATGGAGCCAGCAATGAAAGAATGTAAATGAAAGTGCACACCATGCTATTTGCACTGCTAATTTACCTCCTTATGCACATCTGATAAACATCTGGTCTCAATGTGAGGTCTTCCAGATCCTCGCTGGAGGTGTCAGGTTGGACACTCAGTCTCATGAGGACACACAAATCGAACCACACTCACTTCTCCTTCTAGTAACAAATCTAATGATCTATGGAGGCCAAGTAATCTCACCAGACTCTGAAATAATGTAAATACATGTACACTTCATTTACCCTCAATATGATGGAATTATTTAGAGGGAAGCACATGAAGCACCAAACCTTGATGTTGGGCAAAAAAATGACTTTGTGTGGACTCTAACAAGAGAAAATACAGTAAAAACATTGAAAGTCCCTTTAGTGAAAGATGTGGTCGTTATTATAAGGACAGATAACACATGGGAGCATGTGGAAAGAATCACAATCAGACTTGAACACACGCAAGTGCAGCGCAGGCACACACACTTCCTGTCAAAAACACTTATCCCACAGGCGTACTGTATATAAATATGAAATTCAATCAGTGTGATATGGTGGAATGTGAGATTCGCATCATGGATGTGCAGACGCAAATTTTATGGTGCCTTCATGTCGAAATGCACCAAAATCTGCGATGTTTGCAGCATCATGTTGAACTTATTGGAGCATCAAAAGTTCCACATTTTCCAGTCAAGTCCAGTTTTCTCGTAAGACATAATGTGAATCCGATTTATTAGTTTCAGACACCCACCATTATTCTTTGTGCTTATTTTTCATACCACTCCTATCTTGCTGTTTTTGATGTATTTTTAAGTGTTTTGCAGACCTGCTGTAAATGTGAGTTTGTCTTGGAGATGAGTAGCTATCAACCTCTGTCAATTTCTATTTAAATTCTCTTGTTGGGGAAGATGGTACTAGAAGTGGCGCTAGAGTAGGGGATTGGATGCCATCTTGATATTTGGCAATGACTTCTTTCTTGTATACAATTTTGTTTTTCACATTCCTTTTTCAAATTGCTGGCCCCATGGTGAGGTATTAAGCAGTCCTAGTAAAACAACAAGACAAGTTTGTTACGCGCAATGTCGTGCGAAAGTTGAGACATTGTAAAAAAAAAAATTTAAACGGGGGCAACATTTGCCCAAAAAAAGCAAACTGGTGAAATCAAACGGCGAAGTTTGACTGTATAAAAAAACATGTCTGATGACTGTGATTTGCTTTTTGTCATTGATTTGTTCCAGTAGATCCGACTCCAGCCCAAAAACATTTTTAGCATAAGAAATAATGTAAATCCAATTAATACACTGCAAACACCCAAAAATGTTAACACAAAACACTTTTTAAAAATATTTTTACAATTAGGCCGCACGTTGGCTGAGTGGGTAGCACATTGGCCTCACAGTCAGGAGGTTCAGGGTTCGAATCTCCGTTGGGCATCTCTGTGTGGAGTTTGCATATTCTCCCCGTGCGTGCGTGGGTTTTCTCCGGGTACTCCGGTTGGGTATGAATGAATGAATGGTTGTATGTTTTTGTTTGTCTATCTGTGCCCTGCGATTGGCTGGCGACCAGTCCGGGGTGTACCCCGCCTCCCGCCCAAAGTCAGCTGGGATAGGCTCCAGCATACCCGCGGCCCTAATGAGGATAAGCGGTATAGAAAATGAATTAATTAATTTTTACAATTATAGGTTTACATGCAGAAAACAAAGCGTAGGCATAAAAATGGCCTTGACTGAAGACTTGGCAAAGACAGTGACGACGAGCAGCAAGCACATGACGCATAAACTACAGTGGCTTGAAGCTAAAAGCATTTAAAAATATACTGCAAACACATTGATTAAACAAAGGAAACAGCATCGAATACTTTGTGTCTGTTGGGTATAAAACATGATCTGACGCATGCAAAAGTTAATTTAATTATTTTTGTTGTTTAATTATTGAGATGAATAGGAAAAACAGGGTCTTGTGGCGTGACTGTGTTAGTTAGTCAACTGCAGACGACGGTCATGGACGAGCGGGAAAGCATGCTAACATTCATCCATCCATTTTCTACGCCGCTTATCCTCATTACGGTCGCGGGTAGGCTGGAGCCTCTCCCGGCTGACTTGGGGCGGGAGGCAGGGTACACCCCGGACGGGTCGCCAGTCAATCACAGGGCGCATGCTAACATGCTAGCCTTAATAAAAATACGCTACGAGCACAGTAGTGCATTCGCAACACGTCAAGATTCTGCAAGAAAAACGGGACGTACGCTAACCAAGGTTCCCCACAATAATTCAAGCAGTTCTGAAGGCAAATGGTGTTTTCCCGATCAAGTGACTGGTGAGGGTTTTTACTGTGTTTTTGCACATCATATTTCTTATATAGAGCACATATTTCTCATAGATTAATTATTACATGATAATAGGCCATTAGCACTTCCACCCCATCCATTTTTGCCCTTGACGCACTAGAGCTTGGGCAGGCCCGATCTCACTTTTCAAGAGAGCATGCTTTGAGTTCCAGAGAGGTGCACATGAAAGAGCAGCAGAATATAAAGGAGTGCCCAAGGATACACTGCAGCGCTCAATGTGAGGACAATTTAGCCCTGATGGAAAACCTGGATCAAAGGCCCGGCCTCCATAATTGCACATTCCCCAACAAACACTATGCCATTTGAAGAGCGGGCCAGACCTCCGGACTCCTGAGACATGTTGCTGTGCGCAAACACACACGGCAGCCTCGATACTTTCACCCGCAGTCTTCTCTATCTCAATGTCCCGCTACAAGATTAGAGAAATGCTTTCATTCCACAAGTGCTTCTAATTGTTCTCTCAATGGGAAGATTGAGTGCAAAGCTAGCGCGAAAAATAAGACAACAAAACTGTGCTTATCGAGTCGTGGTTATTAATGTGGCGCACCATCATGCACGACAACAAGCCTCGTGCACACATCATACGTACCTAACATGTACTGTCATGTCATCACTCTTGTACAGGGTGAACTTTTGGTTTTAATGTGCTGGCGTCGCCAGAAAAAAACATTCTTAAGTGTTTTGGTTATATAACAAGCCCGCAAATTAACTGTACTCCTTTGCTGAGTCTCCAAAATGAGTTCCTGCTTCCCTGCTTAATTCTAATGATATTAGCCTGATCTGTTTAAAATCATGGGTTCATCTCAATGAGAGAATCAGTGGTGTGTCTTTACCTGCGGTAGACACATGATAGTAGTTTTCTCCAGATTAACGGTAGGGAGTAAATGCTTTGTTTTTGTTTAGTTTTTATGTGGTTGCCGTTGTATTTTCTGCTCTTGTTCTCCATACCTTTGTAGTGTAATTTACTTTATGCCAATGCACATACTACACACTAACAAAAAATCACTGCGTTTACATGCACACACAAAAAAAACTAAATTATTGCATGAATTTGGTTCGAATTTTTTACACGCATGTATAATCACATCGTATTCGACTAGGTCTGATTAAAACGGGTAGATTATGCAATTGGAGTCCCGCTCCCTCTTGCATGTAAAGTACAGGCCAAAAGTTTGGACACACCGTCTCATTCACGTGGGACATAGTCTACGTTTTTGCAAATTTCCGGACTGACTGACCTTCATTTCTTAAAATAATGATGGCCACTTGTTTCTCTTTACTTACCTGATTGTTTCCTTCCTTACTAAGAATTCTAACAGTTGTCCAATAGGCCTTACGGTTGTTTATCAACTTGACTTCTGCACAAAACAACTGATGGTCTCAAGCTAAGTAAAGAATCAAGAAATTCTTCCAAGTAAACCTGACAAATGAAGTGGAAAGCATTTCAGGTGACTACCCCAAGAAGCTCGTTGAGAGAAGGCTTTGCAGCGTTATCAAATCTTTGGGAAGGACTCATAGCACAACCTTAACACCATTCAATTCACAAGTGAAGAAGATAAACCGAGTGGGGGACGATTACAGCAACAGGGGGACATGTGGTACTGAAGCTAAAATAGTTCAATATTTTGAAAGCATATGGACAAAATAAAACCATGCCTGTTTAATAAGTGGAGAACATTCTTTTAAAATACAGTTTTAGTACAGGACACATCTGAGTATTTTCTTTCAGTATACAGTATAATACAGTATAAAAATACAGAATAAGTACAAAAAAATACTTATAACCAATGGTAAAGCCTAATTTTCAGACAAAACCCTGCTCACAGTTGGGAATTTGGTAGACCGAGGCGCGCCATGATGGGTGTGGCGGCGCAGCAGGGGGATGTGCCGACTGATTCAGCCTGGCGTAGTGACAATTTCGTGCCAAAAGGCTTCACCTAAGGTGTGCTGAGTTTTTGTTTTGCCCTTCTTCTGACATCATTGATCCGTTTTTTCACCGGGCAACGGTTCTCAGAATGTCAGGGCAAACCTAATATACGATACTTGTAATCTCTTCCCAAGCCGCATCATCAGGTCTGCTCGCGTGACCATAAATTCGGCCACTGCGAGCTTGGACCTCCCGGACCAAAACATCACTTTCAGTCTGGGAGAAGTTTGGCCGTCTTCCGCTGCTTTCTTCTCCTTGCTCCATGAGGCGTTTGGGTGTAATTCACCTATTTCTTATTACAATTGACATATCCCATTTTGGAAACCTAAATCCATACAAGAAACTGACATTTTCTGTCAGGGACGGGAAGTTCAGTTCTACTATATATAAGTATAAAAATATCATTATTATTATATTTATCATTTTGATAGTTGTCTTCCATTTTTATTGCATCACATAAAAAAAACAACATTTTTCTTCTTTAGGAATCCTTTTAAGATGCATATCGGTTTTGCTTGGTTATTGTCCGGCCACGCGTACACCAACAGGACTTCCTTTTGCTCTGGCACCAACCATTGGACTTTCTGCACTGATGTTTGCCCTGAATCCCTCCCAATGGTGCTCAGGCGGCATCAGAAAACCATGGTGGTTGGGCACACACTGACACTTCAGTACATAAGAGCCTTTTGAGTGCTTACTGCAGAACTTCTGATGGTTTTATGTTGCGTCTAGACTTTAATAAGTGGTTGTGTTTTTCCCGAAAGCACACCCCAAATCTCCCTTGAAAGTCAGATGACAAGATTTTGGCAAAGATATACTATTTGCATTTGTTGTTGAGCCAACTTAAATAAACAGGTTCTTAATACACGCAAATGTGGTCAACCTTCAGAAAAGTTCCTTGAAAGGCGTTTATATGCTTTTATAAGGTCAAAAAACATGAGGAGCATAGAAACAAGAAGTAATAATGAAATGATTATATATATTCTGAGATATTTGGAAAACCAGAGCTTATCCCAGCTGACTTTGTCCAAGAGGTGACACACAGGACTTGTCACTACTTCATCACTAGGCACATGTAGACAACCGACCATTCAAATTCACATCCATGGACAATTTAGTGCGTCCAATTAACCTAACATGCATGTTTAAAACCCACACACGGGCAGAATATACAAACCGCATACAGAGAGGTCCAAACTGCAAGATTTAAACCCATAACCACCTGAGTGTAAGAATGATAACTGCATCGCAAAGGTGCTGCCACTAAGGCTACGTTCACACTGCAGGGTAGGATTCCCAATTCTGATTTTTTGTTTAAAATCCGATTTTTTATGTGGTCGTTCACATTACCAAACAAATGTGACCTGTACTGTGGGAAGTGACGCGCATGCGCAGAAGCACGACATCGCTCGCATTTCCGTGTGTTTACGGAAGCAAAGACTACTGCGGTGTGTGCTGTGTGATACCATTGATTTCATTCCTGATTCGATACTGGGTAAAATTCCGGCTGGTATCAGCAATACCAATTCAATACCATGTGCAAATTCACCTAAGATGTCTGGTAGATTTTAAAATGTAGTGTACAGTATTTTAAATCATGGCATAAAGAAGACAAGGGACAAGACATCATAGTCATTTATTGATTTATTTTAAACCGTGAAGTATATTGATGTATTGGGGTGATTTACAATATAGCCAAGCTAATATACAATATGAGAAAAAATAAAATACAAAATTAGGTATCTGAAGTATCAAAAGTATCACTGTTTTGATTTCAGAATCGACTTCAGCGCAGGAAGAGCTGGTATAGGATATATGGACATTTTAGTACCGATCCGCACGCTACTAGCATGCTCTTCTTAAAACGTTTGTAGAAATTTCAAGGATTTTATGCAACGGGAGTCAAAATTTTCTCAACCAAATGCAAAAGATGAAGAAGAAAGATGGCAATGGAAGTTTGTAGACAACTTGTTGCCATGTCTGTTCCAAGGGGTGTGTGGGTGAAGTGGCAAGGCATTGACAAAAGCTGCCTTACTAACAACTTATAAAAATCCTTTTCGGATTAGAAGAGCTTTTGCTACATTTAGGCATATCTTGCATGATAAACTACGCACTTCCATGACTGCCTACCTTTAAAGTCTCTACACTAAGCACGGCAAAACACGCCTTTCCATGACATATATGTTGGATATGCAGTATGCGACCTGAGCGTTCATACTGCAGTGACATCGCATGCTTATCCGATATATATCCACATACGAATGAGACCCGAGTCTCATTTGAAAAAAATCTGAATTGTGCTGTCCACACACTGACATGAACAAATCAGACACAGGTCGCATATTACCAAAGAAATCCCGATTGACCTGCAGTGTGAATGTAGCCTAATAGCACTACTAAAAAAATATTTATTGTGCAACTGAACATATTGAATTGCATCTATTTTCTATGCTGCTTATCGTTTTCATGGTCATGGGAAGACTGGACTCTGTGAAAACGCCGCACAGAAAGGCCAGAGACAAATCATCCATTGTGCAGTCCTTGCACCATACCAGGGTTGTAAAACGTTGTTTATGAAGAAACAGCTTTACTTGGCTTGCCTTCATAGTTCATTGTGGCTAATGTGAACTAGGAGCTACCAGTTGTCCGATTTACAGTGAGTTTAATGACAGCGGAGCCTCAGAACACAATCCCTTCCAGGATGCTTATAATTCTTATGTTTTAAGTAATGTTCAAACATTCCTAACTGTCATACAAGTATATAAAAAGCAAACCACTAAACATAAAAATAATAAAACACACAGTTTTAACTTTAATGACAAAGGCATAATGCCAAGCTGACGTGTCTCAAAAATCGTAACAAAAAAGCAAAGTAAAGCAAAAACAACACACACTACAGAGCTTCACTTTGCTTAATGAACGGAGGTCTCTTGAGGTAGGCAACACTATTTGGGTAAAATTCATAAGTCTTTAGCTTTGAAGGTTAAAGTTCATTTATTCATTATGCAGACATAACTAACTGCCGATATTACTATACTATACTTGACTATATTGTTTTTATCCATTGTGGATTGTCATAAACTCCTGTTTGTTGTTATGGTTTAATCACAAAATGACAAGAAAAATATTATATCATCAGTGCATGTTCAAAATAAGAATCACATGATGGTCCCATGAAATCTATCAAAAATAACAATCATTAAACGTTATAAGGAAATATAGCTACAATGCAATTTCAAGAGTATAATCCAAATTCCCATGTATTCCAATGATAGAGGGACGTGGAAGTGCACTGATGCCTTTGTATTGAAGAATGCCAGAGACCCAGTAGCTGTTCAGAATGTCCAGGGCCATTAAACAGCAGATGAACTGATACGCTCACATTTACCATCTGGGAATCACCTGTGACCTAGTCTGATAATACCTGCTAACCAGATGGACAGTCAGATGGCTCCTCTCCTGGGATGTGCCCAGTATCGCCTGCAATCTGCGTTGGTCTCTTATTTACAACAGAGAATTTGCTACAACAATTCAAATGCCTCAGATTGAATTCCTCACTTTGTGTGACAGCTACGTTCCAAGCCATTTCATTGTCTTTGGCATAAGGAATAAGGATTAATTGAATCTAAGAAGCGGTTTTAAACACTTTTCGAAAAAAACTCCAATGTGATCATGTTAAAGCAAAGCCACTGTTTCCTTGAAGCTGTTGAAGATATGAAAATCTTTTATTCCTTCTTGGCTTCTCTCAAACCTGTTGAGGTGCTAACAACAAAAACAGCCCGTCCAAAGATTTGCTTGTGACAAGTCCAAAAGATCAATTTCTCCCAGGGGAAGATCGGTGTGAAGATAAAAGCTCTGGTGTTAATTAGCTGTTGATTGACTGAATGGAAGGGGGCCCTAAGATGGAGCAAAGCTATGAATCAAAAAGCACGTCTAAAACTGAATTCAGCCTTCAGAAACGATCTGTTTTAGGTTTGAGGTTGGACACTCTTAGACGAATGAGACTCAACCTCTCATCTACATGACAGAAGGGACTAAGTGACAGTAAAATGGTAACAACAGCTTCTGTTCATTCATATAAATCAACAGTTCTCAACTGGTCAAAGACCCAAATTGCAAACTCTTTTTCCAACTCTAACTTCTCATATATCTTGTATTTAAAGGGACTGGTGTGCAACACAATGGGAGCTGCAGCGGTGAGACGCTACCCTCTCTTCTTCACCAGATATCTGCAGCCGGGTGCCGGATGGACGGCACGTAAATCCCCACTCTCCTCCCCATCCCGCTTAGCCTTGACAAAGTCACCCATAAACATGGCACGTACCCTGTGGTGGCGTAGCAAGCAAATAGCACAGGCAAGATTGCCTGTTGCATTCACAGACATCGGGTCATTACATTATTTTCTTTTGCCACCCACTGAAACTGGCTTGGTGACCCACTAATCTAAGGCATAATTTATACCGTTTTTTTACTCCATATAAGAGCTAATGTGAATTTGCACAGAATTTAATCATTCAATCAGAGATTGTACTTGGCTATAAATGCCACCTTGTTGTCACCAGTCGATGTCCTTCTCTAATAAGTCAGCTCCTTTAGGAAGTGGGACACACGTTTGTTAATTGGAGGGGAGGCAAGGGTTAAACACTTCCCTCAACGGTACAATCTGTCAGTCTGCACCAGTGCATGCTGAGACTCAGGACCGGACACGGGAGTCAAGCTGAGCCCTTCCAAGGACACTAAACTGCTGCAGCCGTCGTTTCGGAAACCCTCAAAGCAGCTGTGTGCTGTTAGTCTCACACACATCCAACCTCGTACGCCTGCTCTGACTTATTTGGAAAATGTCGTCAGAAAATAATGTAGCATTCAATCCTCCTAACTCCTCTTTTGTTAATCCAAAAAGACTTCCAGCAGTAAATGTGCTTATTTGTCCCAATGGGACATCCACATGTTGATGATGTGGCATTATGTTTTTTCCCACAAACACATAGTGTACAGTATAGTGCTGTGTAAAGGCTTGGAAATCCTTTGTTATTTTACTAGTGCTACTAAGACAATATGTAACTAGAATTTCTCTCAGTACCATAGATCTCTACCAAGGCCGAATGATGATACCGTAATACATTTCTTGACCTGTTATCCAGGTCCTTACCAAAATGCTGGGAAAAATTTCTTTCTTGACTACCTCCTCTGTAAAGTTTAGCTGAAAATTTTGTATTTTTCATAGAATCCTGCGAACCGAACCTGCTCAATTTTTGACAGTACTATTTTCCTTGCTCTTCAGACTGTCAAGTGTATGTATAGTCAACAGGTGGCGCTGTAACCTCTATCTGTGAGGCAATTTAACATAATCCAAATTGAAAAAAGCATCATTGATGGGACAAACAGGCAGTGGGCACGCTCAACTTTTTCTTTTTTTATCCTCTACATCAGCGACCCAGACCTGCTTTCAGTGGGTCGCAGAAAGAAAAAGAAAATACACTACGCTTTTATTCTGAATGCATAAGATGAAAGGTACAAGCAGCTGAAATGAGTTTTCCCTGTAGGGTGGCTGGGCTGTCCCTTAGAGATAAGGTGAGAAACACTGCCAACCGGGAAAAAGTCGGAGTAGAACCGCTGCTCCTCCGAAATGAGAGGAGCCAGATGAGGTGGCTCGGGCATCCGGTCAGGATTTCCCCAGACGCCTTCCTAGGGAGGTGTTCAGGTCTGAACGGTAGGAGGCTTCGGGGAAGACCCAGGACACATTAGAGAGACTATGTCTCCCAACTGACCTGGGAACACCCGTTGAGAGAAGCTGGACGAAATACCCGGAGAGGAAAGTCTGGGCTTCCCTGCTTAGGCTGCTGCCCCCGCGACCCGACCTCGGATAAATGGAAGAAATGGATGGATGGGTAAGATGGCGGTGCGACTGGACACAGGGGCCCCTCTCTTTCCTGATGTGTTTTTTGTACTGTACATTTGTACTGTACTGCTCTTTATTTGCTGCCTGTAAGCCAAACCAACTGGGAACCACTGCTCTACACAAACTAATGCAAATATCTGCTCTTACATTGTGACAGAACAACCAAAAAATAAAATATTAAAACAAATTTGAATATGAGAGAAAAGTTCAATGTACAGAACATCTAATGCCTTATTGAATATTTTCATTTATTAAGACATACGCAAAAGTTGAATCAAAGCACCGAGTTAACACTAACAAGGTAAATGGATATCATTTATTTTGAATTCATTCATTTATTATTATTTATTGAATACCACGATGTAATTTGTGTGGACTGACAGTGGAAATTACATCCATTTTAAAAATAGAATAAACAGAATTAACAGCTGACATGATGCAATACCACATCACACTTGTGTATTACAAAGGGCAAAATAATGACAAAAATGTGCATGTAACCAAGTTTGTACAGGATGTGGTACAAATGACATGCACAGGTTGAAGATTTTCAGATATTTATATATTCAGCTTTTCATAACATAAATGCCAGTTTTCCACTTCTGCACATTTCATTGATGTAATGTTAGTGGTGCAGTTATGATTACTTTGGTTGCGCCCCTTTCTTCTCTCTGGCACTTTGTTTTGGCCCAATCATTGCATCTTCTTTACTTAAGCAAGAAGAATTGTCTGTACAGTGTGGAACTGCTACATTTGCAAATGGTCCAGGTCGGAGTCATTCCCATTTCTTCTGCTGTCTTTCGACACTGATTGAGTCGTTTCATTAAGCGCTTCTTCCGCGATTTCTCATGATTTCCTACTCTTGTCATGTTACTGCATTAATCACTTTAGAGCAGAAGTTGGTGACACCCGTAACATCTGCTGAACATGATTTAATGTTGTCATGTGACAAGGGACGGGTTTTCCTGCCACTGTAACACGCTAATGTAATACCAGATTATTATTGATTTACACTGAATCATTGTTTCACATCCAATGAGAGGTGAGATAAGATAATTAAATGTAATGTCTTAGCATGTTGATCCGAATAGAGTTTACCACAAATCTTACCACAGCTTTTAAAAAAATTCATAACATAGTCCCAACATGGACCATAGACACCATGTTGTGGAGACTTTGTTTCCTGTTTCTCACTGTAAGCTTCTCTTTACCACAAGGAGTTGAAATTCTCCATAGGCGTCACATAACCCTTCTTTTTTTAATAAAACCTAAATAAACTAGAGTTGAAATCTTTTTGCCAGAAGTTCCAATCCAGGTAAATCTTGAAAAAATATTATTGTGTCTAAAAACAAGATATGTTTTTGCGATTGCAATTGACTGAAGGACCTAAGCATTTTTATCACAGCTCATAGCCTACAGAGGCACATTTTCTTTTTGAAGACATCTGCGTTGCTGATATGTCAGGAAATGAAGCTATACATGAATATCATTCAAATTACATGTACCTGCTATACTCATTTTTGTAATGAAACGATTCCCATTTGTTTACTTAAAAATGGTTGCTCTTTTTAGAATGTTCTGAAAGACACACTGGACTAAAGTGCATAAATGATTGAACACAGTGGAAGGACATAAGCCAGATGGGGTTCTGATCCAGCCATTTGCTTGTATGGGTCCTAACAGTCCAGCGTGAGGGAGGGTTTGCTGCTGTGAGGCTGCTCCACCTAATCCCTGGCTGCATTACTCAACCAGTCCAGTCAAACAGCACACAGACGTGGGGACTTCCCATTTCCTTCAAAGACACAGAGGGATACTGTATTGCCTCATGTGCCACTGAGGTAATATCATGACTTCAACCAAATATTGCAAAGGCAAACCCAAACTGTACTGTAAGTGCATACCCAATTATGTGAGAATATATGTAAAGACGTACTCGCCGTCAAAAAGGAACACAATCTCAAGTCTCAGATTACTGTAGCATCACCATCCAAGCGTGGTCGTGGCCAACAAGGAGGTCCTGGAGGTCCAGACCTCTGTCATTGCATCCCTCTAAGACAGAGGCTTACTTTGTGTGTGCATATGAATGAACAGAAATGCTTGCATTAAGTGTGTATGCGAATGGGCCTGTTTATATTATACATGTGTGTACAGTCGTCCCTCCTGTTTTTTCAATAATTAATTCATTAATTAATGACCTAACATGCATGTTTATAGAATATGGGAGGAAACCAAACTTCACGAAGAAAACCCACGCACACACGGGGAGAACATGCAAACTCCACACAGAGATGCCTAGCGAAGATTTGAATCCAAGTCTTCCAGATCTCCTGACTGTGTGGCCAACATCAGTTATTCACATTCAATATTTCAAGTTAATTGAGATTTTAAAAAAGGGTTATGTTTTTGAAGTGTGTAGGTGGCAAGAGGCTTCAGGTCAAATGTCTGAAGGGGTACGCGACCACTGCAGTAGTCACTTGTTTGTCCTGGTAAATTGGTTCCAGACCCGACTGCGATTAGTGAGTTACCGCAAAGAGGAATTGAATATTAATAAACAGAATATTTTCATAGTTAAAGCATAGAAAATCAGTTTATGACTTTCTAAATATGTTTTTTACCATTATTAGAGCACTCCAGACCTAAAATAACACCCCAAAGTCACTTTTACACTCATTTTTACATTACCCTATTCAGTAGATGCTGTATATAGGCCTGTGGGCTCCTATCTTCTCCGGCGTGCAAATGAGGACTTCATCAAACCACTTCTGAAGCTTTTACGCAAGTGTGTCTAGTAACAAGCTTGCTCCTTCCATCCAGCCATTTTCAATGCCGACTATCCGCACTAGGGTCGCGGGTGCTTGGTCGCTCCGAACGTTATGTTTGTGGTGTCTCCTGCGAAATTTAAACTTGCGATTCACAATGACTGTAAAGCTTTGGTTATATGAGGCGGAACCAAGACTTCTTCCTCCAATACTTCCAATTCCCAGGGCGTAAGCCATGAATTGGAAAATCGTGGAGTATATCATGCTGGATAAATGGGAGACGCCGGATTCACCAAACTTGTGGAGTTCCTTGACATCCCTAGTAAATAGTGAATGAACAGACATGTACAGTATAGTATGCGTGTATGTGATTAGATAGTTAGATGTTTATACAGTGGTGCCTTGGTTAATGTCATTAATCTGTTCCAGAAGGTCCAACTCCAACTAAAATGGACCCTAACCATAGCAAATTTCCCACTGTTCCACCCAAAACCCAAAATTGTTAACACAAAACACATTTTATAGACAATAATTATAGTTTTACATGCAGAAAATGATGGGAAAATAATTACAAATGACAAATGAATGGACAACTGAACATTTAACATCACTTTTACCTACTTTTGTTGGGGAAAAATAATACAAAACTATCAATTAATAAAATTACACAAAATACATATATTATTCTGCTGCAACCACAATTTGCAAAAATGTAAATATGACATGTAAATATCAATGTTGGTAGAACCAATAAACATGTACCTTGCCGTTTAATATAGAAAATGGGAAGGAAAAAAAAACAAGTCAGTGATATTATGGAAGTGCGGTGGTGAGGTGGTGACGTGTGCTGTGTTTGACCTGAGATTGTTACCAAAAAACACATTATCCGGAGGGGATGTTAGCCAACTTATATTATATTATATTAAATTTATATTGTATGTGAACAGACATCTTCACATTATGTGTTCATGTGAATAAACAGATGAATGTTTACTCTATTATGTACAGTATGTACTATATTGCATGTGACAGACAAAAGTTTTGATTTCCTGCACATGTGAGTGGAAATACGTTTATATCACGTGAATGGAAACATATATTTTTCTGAAAATGAATGGACATGTATATTGAGTTCATGTGAATGGAAACAAACGGACTGACAGATACTGTACTTATGATGTGTATGTATATGGGAAGGATGAGACATTTGTGTGTACAAGTGTCAAAAGATTGTGAGAGAAAGATGCTTACATCACATGTGTCAGTGAATGGACAGACGAATGTTTAATGTGACAAACAAAATGCAATCCACTGATGTGACCATAACGTAACAGGTAGCACCACCTCTTCACACCGTACGGTTAAGTGTATTCAGATAAAAGGGTTGCATGGTCCATTTAACGGCAAATCAGTAAAGCACTGTGTGTTGCAAGAGGTGTAGTAAAAATATAAAGAACCCACATCCATCCTCACACGGACTTTGGCAAGATAATAAATGAGTGACCACCAGCTAAACACATAACGCTGACTCCAAGTAAAAGTAATTATAGCACTTTATAGAGCAGTGAATGTGAAATGTTTGGTCATGTACACATTAAAAAAAGACAAATTATTTCACCCAATCAGCAAAGAAAAGTGATGAAGTGTGAGTGTGAATGGTTGTTTGTGTATATGTACCCTGCAACTGACTGGCAATCAGTCCAGGGTGTACCCCGCCTCTTGCCCAAAGTCAGCTAGGATAGGCTCCAGCATACGCCAGCGACCCTAGTGAGGATAAACGACATAGAAGATGAATGAATGAATAATTATGATCACTATCTACTGTAATTGACCAATGCTGACAAAGGCTGTCACCTTGAGGTGTTTTACATTATTGTGGCAGATCAAAATATAGAAATAATACAACGATGGGCGAACTTTTTGACTCACGAGCCACATTTGGTCAAAAAAAAATTGGCGGAGGTGCCATCTATATGGCATCAAACAAAACAACATACTTGCTCACAGTGCAATGAAACAAAAACACATCACATAAATCAACTACTACTACCATGTGGGTAATAAACAACTAAGCGCTAAACATAACTTGTAAGCTCAAACTGTTATTTCCGAAAGGCATGCAATATGAACTATGAACAATAAAGCATTGGATATCAAGACTATGTTAACTCCTCCTTGTTTACGTCTCCTCCTCAACATATTTGTCACAACATGTTTGTCACATATAAATGTGACAAACACAGCAAAATGTTATGAGGAGTACCACAAGTTACCCGGCATGCCTTGTGGCGGTAATATATGGGTTGTTTTTTTAACATGGTTATTGCGCGTAGATGTTGTATGCGCAGATGGTGCCTTAAGTAGTTTCAATGTTTAAAATGATGATTTTGGAAATGCCCAGTGGGCCGGATTAAGACACTTGGCGTGCTTGATGTGGCCCAGGTGACACAGTTTGCCCACCCCTGTTATAGTTTAACATATTGTTCATGTGGTGAGCTAAACTTGAGCTGTTTTGATAGTCAGCAAACTACTTCTTACAAAGAAGGCATAACCACTCTACCGTGCATTTTTGAAATGTAAATTTCCCATGTTCCTCCATGTACACGTGTCCAGTTCGGTGCTCACCGCTCCTCACTTCTAAAACAACACAGACTGTAGGTAATAAACCGCAATTAATGCTTTACTTTTAACACAAATATAATGCCTCAAGATTAAAATTTTGCTCTGCTTGCAATACAATAATAGACTGTAATGTCAGACTTCAGACAATCAAAAAGAGCAAATGACCTTATGTCTTGGCATGAGTAGCACACAATGCATATTAAGACAGAGCAGATACCGATCAAACCTTCTACGGGGGGAATCAGTCACATGGAAGTGCAACAGCTCCACGTGGGATCTCTTGCATGCAACTCTGAAATTACTGTTCTCCACAGTTCTTGGCACACTTTCAACACCTTTAATAAGAGAACACTGCAGGCAGCACTGTTTGTATCTGCTGCAACATGGCTCATAAAAAAAGCACACCTCTATCATAAGCAGAGCAGTGGTTCAAATTTTGTGGGTTCTTTCTGTCACAGTTTTGCACAAATATATCAATTAATAAATCATGCTATTGCATGACTGAGTGTGGACAATTCATCAAAAACCTCGACACTTATCACAGACTGGTCTGAAACCAATTAACTAGGGCTTACCTTACAAATAAACATAATTGTGCATAATTGTGATTGTAGCAGTAAGAGTCACCCAGCATCCCACTTGCTGCTTCGCTTTTCATTTGCGACATTGTAATTTGGTGTTTTTAGCGTGTAACAAAGATACACTACTTGTTTTCGTCGGAGTACAACTGGATTATATCCCTAGATAAATATGAACTTGTGGATAAATATGAACTTGTTCTATCTCTCAAAACAAACAGGGCCATATATTACACTTGGAATAACAGATATCAGCTGTATCAACACGCTTCCTACTGCAGCCAGCCACCTCAAGTGGGAAACTGTGGAGTCTGAGAAACATCCACTTCACAGGATGAGGCAAAGTCTATTTGATGAGTGGAATCACAAGGTAATCATGCATAATCACAAATAGCAGTACTGTAGAGGCAATGTCTGCAAGTATGTTAGGGTTAATTACTGGAATTAATTCTTCGTATCTGTCCCAAGACCAAAGATGTGCAAGTATGTTGTGAAAGACAAATGGCAAGGGGACATTTGTGTTATATTTGTGGAACCAGTCAGTATACCCCTAAAGATACAATGGTGCACTTTTCTTGAGGGTACAACACACTACACAATGCAATTTGATCTCAGTAAGGAGGTCTCTAGTGAAGAAAATGTCTGTAACAACCAAAAGATTGGATGCCTTGCGTTAGTGAGACACGCTTAACTTTGCACTCTCAAATAATCGAACCGCTGTTTACACTGGCACAGCTGTTAGCCTTGCCTTTGTTCAGCCGTCTGTGAGCTCCCTCCCTTTCCTCGGCTTGATAACATAATACCCTGGGTATGTTTCTACAGGGCAATAAAACGAGCAGGAGCCACTATCTTCTCTGTGATTGAGCAACAACAACAGCTTTAGGACCTGAAATACTTCAACCTGTATACAAGTACTCCAAGTGAGTGTACATTCCTCGCATTTCAGAACTCTTTTTGTTATTTCTTCTAGGGACAATACTTGGATAAAACGTCATTCACTCAGTGTCCAAAAGCAGCCAAAGGGTGACTATTTAGTGCAGGGGTGTCCAAACTTTCAACTGAGACCCGCAAACTGAAAAATGCTTCTTGTTTTTTTTTCATTAAACTTTTTTTTTGTTGCATTTTTCATATGTTTTTATTTTATTTTACATTTTCCAATATTTCAACTTCTTTTTAAAATCTTTGTAAATTTTCTTTTTGTAATATAGTAACTTTATTTAGGTAATGTTATACTTTATTCCCATACATAATTTTCTAAAATATAACAACTTTATTAAGTTTTGTTTGTTTCTCATTTTACAATTTTTAAAAATAATTGTTTTCTTTAATATTTCAATTTAATGCTAGTATTATGACATTATTTTTCCTCATAGTTTTAAGTCTATTCCTGTAAATTTGTGATTTATTTCTTAATATTTTTTCCTAATATTTGTACTTTCTTTTTCCAGTTCTGCTGTGTACAGTATGTTTTTCCATACATCCATCCCTTTTCAATGCCGCTTATCCTCAGTAGGGTCGCGGGTACGCTGGAGCTGACTTCAGGCAGGAGGCGGGGTAAACCCTGGACTGCAGGTGTATGTTTTTATTTTCCAAACATTTCAACTTTCTTTCTTTCTCTTTTGATTTTCGGTTCCTGATTATGACTTGGCCCAAATATTTTGACTCCATTAAAAAGGAAGAACAAACAAGAAAGAAAAACGTGTTCATGTTTCACATAAGGATTGTGGATGAGGGGTGTGGAATTCACCATACAGCTGCACAGGTTCTTACTGGAATCCTCTACTCCTTCATGGTTATCACAAACTTGTGCTCCACTACCTTTTTGCTGAGGTTGCCCTACAGGGCTCAAGTCAGGGTTCAAGTCTGCAGATGTATTGGCTGCTACAACATTTTTGCCTTCAGCTTCCTCATCAAGCCACTTCGTCATGGTGTGTTTGGGCTTACTATCCTATTGGAAAAATGGCATGGTGTGTAGTTTTCAAAATGAGAGCATCATGCTGTTCTTCAGAATGTCATTCATTCATTCATTTTCTATGCCGCTTATCCTCATTAGGGTCACGGGTATGCTGGAGCCTATCCCAGCTGGCTTTGGGCGAGTGGCAGGGTACACCCTGGACTGGTCGCCAGTCAATCGCAGTCTTCAGGATGTCATGATACAGAATTTGTTTAAATCACTGAACCGCATGCAAACCCAGACCATGACGCTACCAACACCATGCTTGACTGCAAGCAAGACAATTACAGTATTTTGCTACTCACCTGTCTTGCCAAGTATGGCAATACAGGCAATAAGCAACAACAGCTTTGTGTTGACTCATTTTCAGTGAATACTAAATTTAATGTTAGTCGAGGTGTATATCAATTTCTATAGTATTGCCCCTGGAGAAGATACACGGTGACAGCTAAAATGTCAGGTTTGAAAATAAGTAAATTATCAGAATGTTCTAGAAACCCGAAATTAAATTTTTAATCATGTTAGCGCAGTGCTAAGCAAGAGCACTTTTTCAATGTTGGCGGTAGTTCATTGCTTTTGGAACGTTTCATGTCAAAGCATGTAGGTGAAGTGTTGATATTTAAGTGCTTGATTGAAGCCAACCAGCATGTGGGAGACGCAGCAGGCAAATCTCGGCACTTTCTGTTTTCCAACAACCCCTGAGATCTCTTGGGAACTTCACTTCCATCCTCTGGTCCCCGCTAGAGTTGAGGGGGTATAACAGATGACACCCTGGACTGGTAGCCAGTCAATCGTAGGGCACATATAAACAAACAACCATTCACGCTGACATTCAGAGTCTCCAGTTAACCTAACATGCGTGTTTTTGGAATGTGGGAGTACCGGGAGAAAAGCCACTCACACATGGGGAGAACATGCAAACTCCACACAGTGTTGCCCAAATGAAGATCTGAACTCAGATCTTCACCCTCTCCTGACTGTGTGGCCAACATGCTAATGACTGGGCCACCGTGCGATTCCAACTTCGCCAGTTATCACTGAAAAAGGAAACTAATATTAAAACATATCTTACGGCAGGAACTTGTACAAAATAATTACTAAGAATTGTAACCCATCAAAGTCTTTCAGAGTCAAACCTGCCTGGTGCTGTGAGTGGATGATAGTAAACACAAAAGTCTGCCTTGTGTCAGGCCTCTGCAGAGATTTTATAGCACGCACGTGTCTGGTCTAAACATACAGTAGAAGGATAAATAATGCCAAACTTGGCTCCCATGCAAGCATGCTGACTGTAGTCACAGACCAGTAGAGAGTCTGGAGGGACTCAGTGTTTTGTTTCCATCATCAAAGCGATTGGGTTTGGCCTCTCCTCTCTCCACCTATCACTCAGCAATGCTCATGGCCACTTGGACCCTGAAATTTTACCCCGGCTGTTGAGAGGAGCGGGTGGAGGGGCAAGAGAAACGCACGTCTCCTTGGTCTTGCTCTGCACGGCCGGGGGTCACTTGGCCATTCTTCTGTTGCACAAAAGACTGCTTCAAGTGCCTCTTTGACAATGGCCTTTAGATCAGCGGAGCGTTATGATTGCTGGTTAACATGAATGCACTTTGTATTAATTGACCAAACTTTTTTGTTTTTGGTTGGCATAGAAACAAGGTAGTAGTGTCCAGTAGCCATGGTTAAATGTTCAGGTTGTCCTGCATTAATAAAGTTGTTTTTGGGAGGCATACATTATTAAAACTGCTGCTCATTGTGAGTCCGTTAATGAGCACAACCTCTCACTTTCAACTCCTCTGCAAACACCATGTCATTCGCAAGCAGCTCATAATGGACACGCTCAAACCACAATAGGTGAAGCGTAATTTCTAAAGACAAGCCTTTAACTTAGCACAAAGGAATGCTAGATGTGCTCACACAAAAGAGCTTGCAAACACCCACCTTTATTGTAATCTTGATTAACATATAGCTTAATACGCCAAAGAACATGAGCCAATCACGTTACGATAATTTGGTTGGGTCAGAAGGAAAAGATCCATAAATAAAAACTATAATCAGGCTCGGCTACTCTGCTGTTGAGGCAGCATTGTGTGCAGACATTTGCTCGGGATAACACTGAGCCACTTCTGTACTGCAGACCCCCCTCATTTACGCTTATTGTGAGACTTTCCAGCAGTCCGACCTCTTTCAGCACAAGTTGACTCAGCCAGTGACAGACAGGCACCCTCATGTCAAAACACTGTCTGCTGCTGCCAGTCTCCAGCTACCTCAGACAGCAGGCAACCCGCCACAGTCACACTCTCAGCCTTAGCATCACTCATATGTACACTGCTTCTTCCCATTGTGGTAAAATGTAAATAGCAGTCAATCGTCACGTTTATGTAACCAAGAAGGAACAGTTATTGTCATAACATTAGGTGCACCTGCCCACTCTTATGAGATACAATATACAGTCGTCCATCGTTTATAGCGGTTAATTGGTTCCAGACCGTGGTTGGCATGTGGGCATCTCTGTGTGGAGATTGCGTGTTCTCCCCGTGCGTGCATGGATTTCCTCCAGGTACTCCGGTTTCCCCCCACATTCCAAAAACATGCATGTAAGGTAAATTGGCGAGACTAAATTGTCCATAAGTATGAATGTAAGTGTGAATGGTTGTTTTTCTTATGTGCCCAGCAATTGACTGGCGACCAGTCCAGCGTGTACCCCTCCTCTCAAAGTCATCTGGGATAAGCTCAATGGATGGATGCTTAGTTCCAGATACAAACACATTAAATAAATTTCCAAAAATATATTATTCAATGTTAATAAATTAAGTAAGAGCACAGAAAGCCGGTTTTTGATTTTTTAAATACTGATTTTAACTTTATTAGAACATTCCAGACAAGAAATAACACCCATACAATTACCTTTACACTCCTATTATTCATTGTATACACCACATTGCAACTCTTATGCTGCAGGGACTTGAGATGGCCGCCTGGTAGGAAGCTAGCGAGCTAGCCAGTTAGCCTTTAATGTATTTCTTCTAGACTTAGGAAGCCAAAAACCTACCACTTCCACACAGAATGGGAGGAGAACTTTTTTTGGGAGTAATTCGGCCCCATAACGATAGTCTATCTTCTTGCTGTGCAGATACTATGTGTTAGAAGCAAAACAGAAAGCGTTCAAGGCGCTTCCCAGCTAATGACCCAAAAGCTAATGATTGTTGATTTCCCAAGGTCCTGTACTTTGTCATTATCATCTGTGTTGCAGAAATTGTGTGCACATTATGTAAACCACACGTCAATAATGTCTTTATCTGCAAATCATTTTTGCAATTAGATTTAATGCAGTTACAGTTAATATCAGAGGCACTCAATAAAAGTATATTTGTGTCAGGTTTTGGTATCCTTTTTCTCCCCAATACCCAGGATTTAATCATCAATCACAAAAAGACCAAAAGTTATCCAAGATTCATTTAATGTAGTAATTAAAACCATGGGGTATCCATTTTACTTCAGACTGTTTGAAATGTACATTGAATACAAGATTCTTGTAAGAATCTTTGCAGACTTGAGAAATATGTCATATACATAACATATATCTGTTGGTTTGGTTTGTATTGAAGGTTCCCTGAAATAAGCAACAACAACAACAACAAAAAACAATGAAAATGCCGAATATTTTTCAATAATTCTAAAATGTACTTTTTGTGTCATTGTGTCATTTCCATTGAAAGGATGCCAATTCAGCAAATCACAAAATCCTCATTTTTGTCTGTATCAAAAAATAAAGCTCAATTTTGAAATTGTCATACATGTTTCATGTTTCATTTCATGTCTCTGTTATGATGGTTGTAGTTTGCAGTGATATGACCCATCAGCATCGATATGTAGTTATTGTATATTACCTCATTTAGCTACAGTGTGGGAAAATATTACAAACACCTTTCACTATGACACAGTGCAGTTTTATACCTGCACAGCAAATTAAAATAGAAATTAAATGGAAATGCATCATTCTAGTCTTCTTCACTTTTGCAAAATGCTTGTGTTATTGTTTGTGTTGTTTTTGTATATTAGCTTTTCTTATCAACAAAATGTTCCTGTGCTACAAACAAGTTGAATTGGCATTTTGGACCATATAGTGTGGTGTAACCAGAAGAAGATCAATCCAGGCAGTGATGGAAGTATGCTGCAAGCTGACACTCCTTCAAAGGCCCGCAAGGCTGCCAACCATGCAGAGCTTTCTTTTTCTGACCCGCTCTCACAAGGCAAAACTCTCCCATTCTCACATTAAAAGCTTCAAGTGTTATCCAGTATGTGGTAAATTATGTGATTTCAATGCGGCAGTCGAAACCATTGGAAGGAAGGGCATTATGCACAACATGATTCAGAAGTAGCATAGTAGCGCCTAAAATCAACTGCATTCATTCAGATTTGTATCTGGAAAATAAATGAATTGTAAGTGAAACTGTGTTTGGGTAAACAGCAACTAAAACACCCATTTCATGTTTATCAAGTTGTACTATGGTAATATTATTTACTCTTTGACCGAGTTACCCTCACACTCTATTTGGGTTTATCTCAGCAAATCAGATGACAACAAAAAATGTCTTGTTATTTGTTTTCTATCGGCTACCAAAGGGGAATTCAAACGCTAATGTGAGGAGCCAGACAGACTTTTTTGAAAATAATTACATCGCATTATGTTGAGGTATGTACAACACCCCCACGTGCTCTGCCTGTGTGCTATTTGTCATGCTGTGTGGACAAAATTATAGTGACTGACAGATTTACAACGTAATCATTCTGCTTTTAGAATTGTTGCCAAGACAAAAAAGATAGATGATAACCAACCACTCCCATTGCATATGAATCCATATGAAAATGCTGACATTTATGATCAATTATGCCACAGGTTTCCAAAACGTGGCCTTGGGGACATTTGTGGTCTCACATTATTTACAGGCCTGCAGTGCATTCTAAAAATATAATTTAACTACAACAGCAACAAAAACGGAAAACAAAAATGGAAAACTCACCAGTGATTAAATAAATAAATAAAATAATACATTTAAATTAATACATTTAAACAAAAAAGTGTAACCTAAGATGAAAAAGTTGTTACTTTACAAAAATGACATTGTTATATTAAAAAAAAGAAATTGTCATTTAAATATTATAAGAATAAGGTCATTACAAAAAAATTACAAAAAGATAGTAAATACAACAGTAAAACATTTAGCGAGAACAAAGTCAAAATATCAAGAGCAAAAGTTGTATTCTAACAAAAAATTTTACAGATATAAACTTAAAAAGCATTGAGAAGGATAGAGTAGAAATATTACAGAAAAGTTGGGGGGGAAGGTCATAATATTATGATAATAAACTCAAAATATCATGGAAAAAAAGTCAATTTTTTACCTAGAAGAAAACAATCAACAGTATAATAGAAAACAAGAGCAAAGACCAAAGTTCATGCTAATGTGCTTTTAACCTATATCACAAAGCTGAGATGCAGGTTATTTGTCTTGAAATATATATATCTGCTAAGCATATTTACTTTAATACTGTATTTTTACAAGTCGGCATAGGTCAAGCCAGAAAACCGCATTATTCTGGTGAAAGTTTCATAACCACTCATAAACACAGATTTATTCTGTTTATTTCCCAGTGGTGTATCAAAATAGATTAGGAATACAAGAAATACTTTGAGGCTTTGGGGAACTGCTTCACCTTATTTGGGGTGTTAATATTTAACCACACACACAAACAATCTGCTTTAAGTAAACAGTTTAACATCCTGAGAAAATGCCCTTCTTGCCCAAAGTTTTCTTTCCTTCCAACATTTGCACCGACATTCTCATCCATCACTCAGTAGGCAAAGCAAACCAATACTGTGAAGTTATTTCTAAGAATGCCGACCTTCACGAGTGATTTACATCGTGTGAGCCTTTACACTAACTACCTGACCACAATGAGGATGGAAATGAGCTCATTAGTTTAACATTAACAGGTTGGTGACACGCTCCAGTGAGGTGAACCGGCTCGATTCCTAACGTTGACCCATTTCTTGCGTAGGACTTGTAGGACACATATTTTCATGTTGTTTGTGATGGTTCTGTGTTTCCTGCAGCACAAACAGAACATTGTCTGTCCCCTAGTTGATAATCTAATTTCCATTATGTTGACTCAGTGAATATGTCTGAGAGAGAGATAATTGGTTTTACAGTAGACATTCTTTGGAGTTATTACTGGGAAGATTTGTCAAGTCAACATTTTCTAATAAAGTTATCATTTCATAGCAGCCACAAAAATGACAATTTAAGAGCTGTATAAGAGTGGAGGAGAAGTCACTTCTGCAAGTGAACACAGTGGTATGTATATCAGCTCACTGAGGAGTAGTCGTGAAATAAAATGGCCCATCCGTGACTGAATGTGTTTGCTAGTGCCATCATTTCATACCACAAAAAATGCATATTTGCACTGTTCTGGAATTTATGGACTAATTGCAGGCCAACTCGTTATTGGTTGATTGCTCAAATTTTGCAGCACTTGATGTGTTTGTTCATGCATGCGTGATGACCCATGTGTCAGAAAAGATACAATATCAAACTGACTGCCTTGTAAGTCAAGTCAATCAAGGGACAAATATCATCGTGAGGATAGACAGGATGATATCTGAGCTAAATCTGTTTTTTATGCCATTCAATCAACCCCTGACCTAGAACAATGGGTAACAAGAGAAAATAAATTCATACATAGAACAATATGATACAGTGAAGTTCCATATCACAGCAAACTGCTGTGATCCACGTATCATAGAAAGCTTTTTAACTGCAAACTTCCCCCCCCAAAAAAAATATCAGTCCGAACCTGCTCACTCAACACTGAGATAATTGGACATGAAAACATGTTTCAGCAAGCAAATTCTTGTTCTATCTCAAGACCTATTTCTGGTGTATGATTGCACTTTCTGACTATGTATGTGAGAACCAGCAGATCGTATTTACATAAGAGGAAAGTAAAATGCCTGGGCAGACTGCATTCAAACTGACAGGCCCATTTGAAAGCAATCATCAAATGTGTCATGGAAAAAAACGCGACGTCATGGTGCAAAGGACGTCAAGATGTTGCCAGCATCAATATTTTCCTCGGATGCTGGCAGTGATGGTGGCTTTGACTGGGCTTAAGTGAATGTACTAGTTCCGCCCTACAAATCCTCAAGCCACTATTTCTGTATAGTCTACAATGAGAAGGCTCATTTTCTGACCCAAGTTGCCTATTTTGTTGACACATGCATCCAGGTGACCAAAGCGCAGGGACAAAAGAGAGGAAGACTTTTATCAGTGTCACCTCCTCCACATAGGAAGTTCAGGTAACTGATTGTAGTCAACTCAAGTGAGGGTCAATATCCTGTTTGAAGAGACAACTATTGTGACTCACTGATCCTCCCAACAGACTCTAGGTGACTACCTTGGATGGAGTGATTTCTCAAATCACTCCTTTCTTCTTCCCACCTGAAATGTTGCCACACACCCTCACCACTCCTTGGATCCCGTCATGGCATACCAACGTAAACAAGTTGCTGTATTACGCACACGGCCTTGCTGAATGAGACTATACTGTAAATACAGCATCAGACACCAAAAAGGACATTACACTGTCAGTACTCCACTGGTCAAACTACTACCATAGCTCAGCTAAGTACATTACTAATGCCATGTACTGCTAATGTACATATTACTCTGCATTTTTTTAAATAAACGGAAGGGGAATACATTTATGGTCCGACGCAACCCCAGCAGAATGATGCCCATTTTGCTGCTTAGCCTTTTTGACCATACAGACCCGTCAAAACAATCTGGTTGTTAAAAAATGCTATGATGGTAACTTCACAGCTTCTGTGCTTATGCTATGCAGATGATCCATTTAGTGAGTAACATAACATTCATTCATTCATAACATGTCATACTGTATATATATATATATATGCATATATATGTGTATATATATGCATTTTATACATAAATACATACTGTGTGTTCATGCATACACTTATATATATATATCTCATATATATATATATATATAAGATAAGATATATATATATATCTTATCTTATCTTATTATATTATCTTCTGTTCTTACAGCTTGTGTTGTTGTTATTTATCTTAGTGATAGTGAATTGAAGGTGAAGTAATCATCACCTTGCTCTTTTTGCTACTAATTTCCATTCCATAACTTCTTGTTACCTTACTTTTAGATTGATTTGTAAGTTTCTCTTTGAATCTAGCAATCAAGTTGATGTTTTCGCCAAATCTCAGGTTTGTTATTTTTTGTCCGTTCACATCTATAGTACTGTCAAAGTCCCTAAGAGCTTCCATTTTTATTTGTTCAAGAAAGTGCTAAAAAGACGTGGAGACAAAATACATCCTTGTCGTTTCGTAAATTATTTTTTTCAATATCTGCCTGTCAGTCTTATTAATATTTGACTCCTTATGTAAAACTCCAATTAAGTTGCAGGGTTCAAAATGTGAGAAAAGAGTAGCACTGGAAATACGCAGGAAATTGCAGTAAAATTTGTCCAAAAACAATACCTTATTTATTTTTACACTTTTTTGTCATGCAATTTGAAAATAACAGTAATTTACTTACTAATATTAATGACATATCCAGGTAAAATCATATGAAATGTTTTACTAGGTAATAAATATGAAATAAAATCCAAAACAATAATAATGGCATTAAAACATGACCTGCTTGTGTTGTAATGTTTGCGGGGCTAATGAACCTTGCAGTTACCCATAGTGAGCTGTGTGCTGTGTGTTGCTAAGTTACAAGGCTGCATGCACATGGCTGTATATTGCACAGTACCCCCTTAAAGCATGATCACATCACCATGCATCATGAATATAACAACAACATTGATTATCATAATTCCGCTGTTTGTGAATGCACCTTGTTCACTGTTACTGTGATTGGTTGATAATGAGGAGTATTGCACAGCAGTTGGTGTTTTAAGGTTTTAAGATTTGAAAAAGCATCACTTTCCTTGAATGATGTTCCTTGGCTGACAACGTTTTTCGCACAATATCAATATTAAGTACTTGTTGCAGGCAGCTGAGTCTGCGTTAATTAGTATAAGAATGAGGTGCCGATAGCTACTTAATTTTGGGGTTTGATGACAGTAACAGAGACAGCACAGAGGCCAGTATGGACCCGGTTTTCAGTACCGTCCAGCGAATCTAATTATAATCCACTTGAATTGGGGCCAACAAAATCCAACAGAAGACTGTTTGTGGAAATAAATACTTTTTTGTGTCACTTATTCTCCACTTTGAACTGTGCATTTCCACAACCCGCCATGCCACCAAAGACAAACAGTTAGCTGCAGTTAATTATGATCACTAGGAAAAAGTTAATACGGCTTGGCCTCGTTCATTCATGCAATTTCTGTATCGCTTATCCTCATTCGGGTATGCTGGAGCCTATCCCAGCTGGCTTTGGGCAAGAGGCGGGGTACACCCTGGACTGGTCACCAGTCTATTGCAGGGCAGACATAACAAACATTCACACTCACATTCACACTCTTATGGACAATTTAGAGTCGCCAATTAACCTAACATGCATGTTTTTGGAATGTGGAAGGAAACCGGAGTACCCGGAGAAAACCCACACACGCACATGAGAACATGCAAACTCCACAAAGAGATGCCCAACGGACATTCGAACCCTGGTCTCCTGACTGTGAGGCCAACGTGCTACCCACTCATGCACCGTACAGCCAGCCTCGTTAAAACCAAAATGCAATACCCAAATCTTGTTTTTAAATATTATTCCTACCTGGGAAAAAATGACTCAAATAAATTCTAATGGACTGTCTGATTGGTCCTTTTTGAGTGCCCTATTGTTGTTATTGTGCCTTTTCCAGAAATGACTTTTCTCTGGCCTATGATTTTCTAAAATAGACTTTCTTTGGAGTACTGTACTTCCTGCTTTGGGAAACGTCAAGGTTGTAAAACACTGTAGTGGGGGAAATGTCTATGTATGGACATAGCTGCAATGATACTGAGTAAATGATGACCCTTTGGGCATAGGCAGCTACAAGTGTGAGTCACCCACTGCACCCTCACAGCAATTAAATTCACTTTATAACAACGGACATCTAATCTTCTCCTTTCAACCTAACCCTTTATAATCCTATTTTTCCTAAACCTTCACTCACTGTGCATTAGCCGCATGAATGTTCTTACCACATACACACACGTAAAACACGCATCACCATCATCAATATCGGATTTTGTTGCTTGAAAATAACAATTGGGACACTTCTAATCGTGTAACATTTACTGGGGTAGGAACTGTTTATAAATCTCTAATCAATATGGGATTTGGGGGGATGTTCAAATGGACAAAATGTATGAGTGGCAGATTAGTGGTATCCATTTTTAAAGGACTGGAAGAAATTTTTTGTGTGTTTGTGTTTGTTTGTTTATGTGTTTGCAGCTAGAGTAACAAGTGCCATCATATCTTGGACGTTCTCTAATCATTTAAGTTTGCAGTAAAGTTTGTACAAGCACTGCACATAACTAGCATAAGCATAGAATGTGTTGAGGCAGGTCCATACTGTAAATGTTATAGACCACAATGAGGTGATCTTACATTGCATAACAGTGACACTAATATGCTACTTTTCTTATTACAAACCTGTGATTTTGAAAGGGTTTTTCTTTCAAAATAAAATTCAGGATCCAAAGTTACGGGATGGTCTGTACTTTGTGTTTCTACTGCTTGCCCTAATAAGTAACAACCTAAAAAAAAATATATATATATATATA
>QODF01000041.1:3642241-3683149 GCA_024372805.1 Oostethus manadensis
GAGCCAATTTTGTTAAAAGCATGCGGAGGACAACGCTCTATAAGCATCTAATCCTCCACATTCTTGTTCGGGGTCTGAGTCTGAATTCAGACAGGCTTCAATGCCAGGCGTTGCAACAAGAGGGGTTGCAAAAGGCTGAGGTAATTGGATTGGAATACGCCATTGAGTGTCAGACAACAAAAGATATCCATCTCCCTCATGGTTGTTCAGCTCTTTTGTTGCTGGCTGGAATGTATTTGGTCATTCAACACTACTCTTCCAAGCTCAGCAAGGATAGGATGGGAGCAGGCCACCAAGACGGGATCAGTCTGGTGGTCTCCTCTACAGACTGCACTGCCTGTGTCAGGATGCGTGAACCACGGATCCCCCCTCCCAAAGCCCAGGGGTCATTTGTGTGATCATTACCATAATCACATTAAGGCTGCAGAAGATTAGCACCATGGCCTCAGAGGAGAAATCCTGCTCTCAAGGACAGTGAAAATGCTGCTTGGCTACCCGACAGTACACTGAAAGTGGATGGAAGAAAGAAGTATGGGTCATTTTTAACATTGTGGCATTAGAAAATAAAACAGAAACTTGTTTTTTTCCCAAGTTTCCTCCAACAATATACCCTGTCATCATCATTCAACACAAGCATCACCTCTGGGCAGGTCATGAGGCCAAATCTAACAAACACACACACACACCCACACACACACACACAACAAAATCTGCAGAGTCAATTTTGCTTTTTGCCAACAAGGAAAAAAATCCCCCCTAGGGTAAAAAACGTCTCCAATTAACCCTAATTACCCAGACGGAGCATTTCAATGAGGCCTGTAACCTGAGATGTCTATCAGCCCAGGCGGGCACTGAGGAAGCGATACCTTTCATCTTGAAGTTCAACCACAGGAAATGCGACATTTAGATATTGACAGCAATGATTTCGAATGATGGAAAGTGCACATTCCAATTTGGCATAGCAATGAACTCCTACATCTACTATTTACATCTGAAAATAAAAAGCTAGTGCAATTCCTGTAGACAAGGTTTGCTTTTTGCATTGCTGACTTTGCAGCTTGCTGAATAAAGAACATATGGATGCTCAATACTGGCTTTCTTACAGCACTCATGAATCACACGAGTAAAAAGTCTTACTTATGTCTTAAATGGCTTATTTTTTATAATTAATGTAATTTTAATTTCAGTGTTTTCAAAATTAATTTCCTGATTGTAAAGGTGACTATAGGTGTGTTATTTTATGCCTACTGAGCTCTAATTATGGTACAAATTTGGAAAGTCATAAACAGGTTTGCTATGCTATAAGTATGAAAATATTCAGTTTATTAACTTTATCACCTAAACCTCTAACGTGTGCTGTCCCTCTGATGTGCTCATTCCTGATCCTGTCCATCCTGGTCACACCCAAATATATATAAGTATCATGTCTCTCATATAGAGGGTTATGTCAGGAAGGGCATCGGACGTAAAACTTTTGCCAAATCAAAACATGCAAATCAAACAAACCAAAATGATTTGCTGTGGCGACCCCTGAAGGGATAAGCAGGGATAAGCCGAAAGGAAAAGAAGATTAATATTAAATACTACTGAAATTCACTTTTAACGAGGGTAAACGAGGGATTACTTTTACATGTTGACAATTAAAATATTGTTACTGCTTAAATGTTGTCATTTAAAAAAGAAAGAAAGGTGTTGAAAGAAGTAATATAATTTTAAAAAACAATAAGCAAAAAGGAGTTACAAATGTGACACTACAACTTTTAAGTATAAAGGAAAATGAAGTAGTGTGATCAAAACAAGTGGGAAATAATGTCAAGACCACAGTAACATAAGCAATGCAGACCCATTTCTTGAACTTTTAAACTTCTGAAGTAGAAACACTCAAAGGAGTTGTGTAACTTGTGTAAAGGGTTATAATGGTGATGGTGAAATTTTACATGGTTACTGATTGATACAGTCCGCCATTGCTCCTAACTGTGTTTCCGTTTTTGTGACCCATTGACTGACCTGTGTAATTGCCCCACACAAATCACTAACCACAGGGTGAGAGGGGGTTCCCATCCTCCTGTCACAGTGTGCTTGTGTGTGTGCGTGTGTGTGTGTGTAAGTGCGATCCAGCTCACACATTCCCTCCTTCCAAAGATACACCTGGCCGCAATTGGCCATCTACAAAACGGTGGCCAGGGAAACATAAAGAGGCAATAATACCATGCAACAATTCTCTGTCTTGCAAGCTCAAAGACGTCCATGTTGCTATCAATACAAAAGACAAGACTTTTATGTTTTGGCTTACAGTCATCATGGACTCGTGAATGCATGATGCAGGTTGTTACTGTTCACATTCTACAAATACCATGAACGACAATTAAGCAAAAATATGCAATAACTCAGCAGGCATTTCAAATACTTCTTTCATGGAATTCAAAGCATCAACATCAAGGCACACGTTCTTCAAAATAGATAACGAGTATACAATCAGCATGTCCTTCATGCAGCCACTGGCCTTGGTGTTGACATTTCTTTTGCAATGTGGTTAATGTAGTGTGGCACCAATAGGTAGACAACAAATAATAGGTTCATGTAAAGATGGCCTGATTACTCTCTCCAATATTCTATTAATACAGATAACGACAGTTTATAATATCATCTTTAAATTGCCATGTTTAATATAGTGAGCATTACTAAGTGCTCAATTCCCAGGGGTTTAAAAAATAGGTAAGGTTACCGAAGACTGAAAAACAATGTAAAGTTCAGAATTATTCAAAAAGCCCTGTTTCAGGGACCACAGAAGGGGTAAAGAATTTCAAGCTGTTCTTCAGAAATAGAGGTTGACCAAGTCTTGGCAGTTGGTGCAAGTCATTCCTACGGGTGTTTAAGTTCTGGAGTACTTACTACCTCCTCTGTCTGCATAAAACAGTGTTCGTAACATACTTTGGTGCTATACCCTCGTGAACATCAGTTGAACAGCATTGTGCTAGAGAAAGTAATTTGTTTCCACAAAAATGGCAAGAAAAAAGTGAATTAACAATGGAAGAGAGACGGACCATCTTAACACTTAATAACAATTAGAATTGTTTGTGTGTGAGTGTTCTAAAACTTTTGACCGGTAGTGTAGCAAAGCGGCTATATGAAATTTGCAGCAGATGAATATTTAATGATAAGGTGGGTTGTTACTTATGACCAGGAAAATGTGTGTCGCAGCATAGAGAACCCCCGAAAAACATTTTTTGAATACAATATTCCCCGAGGGAAGCCTCACCGTGCCCCACTTTTTAAACCCCTGTCCCAGTGCTGAAAGCAGAGCTCATAAAGGCATACTTGGATGACTCTTCTGTGGATGCACACTGTTGGGATGAATTACAACAGAAACGGGGAGCCGGCAGGCGCCATCTTTGGTCCACCATCCGTGCCCTCTGACCTTACCAATATTTTCCTGGACGAAGATTACTGCAGACACATTGTATTATTCCTTGTTATAGCTGCAAATTCATATTTTGCTAACGGTGTCCCAACACACAGGAAAAGAATGGCTTAAATGTAGTGTTAGATTCAGCAACATGACCAGTGCAGGGTCTGGTCAGCTGGGATAGGCTCCAGCATGTCGCACCTAATGAGGATAGGCGGCATATAGAACGGATGGATAGATCCAGTAACGAGTTTCAGGGATGTGCCTTAATGAGCGTCGGTAATAAAGGCTGTAGGCGGGCTCTGCTTGTTGCTCATGAATAGGATGAAGGTGGAGGCTGCGCACAGACACTCCCCTCCTGTTGAACTTGTGCAAGGCTGCCTCACTCCTCACCAGCTCAGTCAGTCAGTGCGTCAGTCACCGCCCGCCGCATGACTTCTGTTTGCGCCATTCGCTAGCAAGTGGAATCCTGTCTGCCGAGGAGGAAGGACACAAGCGAGGGACACCGCGAGGGAAGAGGATCCTGTGCTCTGCTGCACGTGACGTCTTTCAGGCGTGCTGTGCATGTTTAAATCGGAGCGCGGTGGTGCCGAGTGTCGGCCAGACGACTAGTTGGAGCAGCGGCCACCTCAGTCCGCAGGCATGACTTGGAGACGGGCTGCCGTCTTTACTGCATTTTCTCTGCTTGTTCTCTTAAAGGTACGTGACTGTTAACTTTGTGGACGGGGGAAGAGTTGGGCTGGAGAGGTCATGCTGCGTTCACGTACTTTGGTAAAGCTAGCATAACGTGTAGCGCGCAACAAGCTCAAAGAAGCAAAGCGTTCAAAAGTGGTGTTCTAATTCGGTGCCGGCTGAAATCGAGTATTTTAGAGCGGCGTTCTAATTCGGTGTCCTTTTGGTCTTTCAACAGGTGTCAGATGGATCGGGACAGTTCGAGTTGCAAATCTTGTCCACTCACAACTTGAACGGGGAGTTGCTGAGTGGCGCGTGCTGCCATGGCACGCGGAGCAGTGCGGACACAAAGTGCACCCGGGAAGAGTGTCGTACTTTTTTCAAAGTTTGCCTCAAGGAATACCAGTCCAGGGTTTCGGCGGCCGGGCCGTGCAGTTTCGGAATGGGATCTACGCCTGTCCTCGGAGGGAATACCTTTTCTTTCAGGAGCTCTGTGAGGAATGACAAGGCCAGGATAGTTTTGCCCTTCAGCTTCGCGTGGCCGGTGAGTCTAAAAACTGGACGGGGGGGGTCAGTTTACAAGGCAATTGTGTGCCATTACTGTCTGTCAATCACCGACTTTTCTCTCAAAAAGTCAAGAAAGCACAACAATGTAGGGAAGAAGGACCCTCTAGTCTCCAATATCTGCACCAATTAACCAGGTGCAGGTGTTTTCCTCCACCGGGCCTTGGGCTGTGCTGCTTCATTTCAACGGTGGAGGTGTTAAAATCATAAAGGAGCCATAAATCCTCATCTCGCCTACCACTTTCTTGCCCCAGGCAAAAATAAGACTAATGGTGTTTTGCATAAAAAATATTTGCATTCTTCCTTTTAATGTGCACAACCGATTGGGTTTTTGGGTTCTGTTTGGGGTCTCTTCCGTTGATGGAGTTCTTCCTGGCCTCCGTCGCCAAGTACTTGCTCAGGTGGGGTTCATTTGATTCTTTACTCTATGAGAAGGGGTGGCTGAGTGGGTAGCACGTTGTCGTCACAGTCAGGAGGTTCAGGGTTTGAATCTCCTTTGGCCATCTCTGTGTGGAGTTTTCTCTGTGGGTGGGTTTTCTCCGGGTACTCCGGTTTCCTCCCACATTCCAAAAACATGCATGTTAGGTTAATTGGCAAGTTTAAATTGTCCATAGGTATGAATGTGAGTGTGAATGTTTGTTTGTCTGCCCTGCAATTGACTGGCGACCAAAGTCAGCTGGGATAGGCTCCGGCATACCCGCGACCCTAATGAGGATAAGCGGTATAGAAAATGAATGAATGAATGTATGAGAAGGGGATCTCCTTGGGTAAAGTGCCTGGAAATAATTTGTGAATTTGTGCTATAAAAATAAAGTTTTACTACATTTTGACTAACATATATGATATGTGGTGATTTCATTTCTATTTGGATTTTAAGTTTGAAGGTATTTTACACCATTTCGCCGTGATTTGTATCCCAAGTTACAAAGTACAGCAATGCAATAGCTGCTCATTGTATGCTGTGATGTTCAGTTGCTTTCCTTGTCTGGCATTTTTGGCTCACTAACAGCATTTCTCGGAAATTGCATGCAATTTGTAGTTAAAGAACAACATTGGTTTTCCAGTGTCATGTCGAGCCACACCGCCCCCCACCCCATGGAAGCTGGTCATGTTCAAAACAGTAAAACCCAATTCCTGGTTTCCTCAAGTGTCAGCTCTTTTCTCGCAGTGCCAAAGCTCGGCCTGTGGGAATGTTCTAGCTTTGTGCGAGATGATTTGCCATGCTGGAGTGCATTTGAATGTTGACTGCACAGACTGACTGGCCCCACAGCTTGGCCCACAAACTCGTACACACTCACCCACACACACAAACACAGTGCTTGATGGGTGAAAGCCCTAGTTGCTCTGTATGTGTGTCCAATTACATCAACACTATTTTTGTCTCAATCGAGGCGGAAGTAGTCGTTTTAACACGTTATAGGCTAATGAATAAGTGAATAAAGTGGGAGTTATTGCATGATTCCATTTCTTTTTGCACATTTTTGTTTCAGCAGCCAGTTATTACTTGGCAGCAGTAAGAGAGACGTTTCGCATGATCTAATAGTCAGTTAAACAATGTTCTCAGTGGGGTTGCATGCCATTTGATATGTCCTGGCGCCTCACACTTTTTTTTTCTATGTTCTCGTCTTACTTTCAGTCCATTCCAGAATATGATGACACAAGCGAGAACAAGACCTCGTTATTTTGTAAATTCCAACTTTCAAGTTCTTGAATTAACTGGCTTCCTTTCAGCCCTCTTGCACTTCAAAAAAGTCTTATCTGATGCATAGTACAGTGGTTACCATAGATAAAGGTGGCTTCTTAAGGACACAATGTAATGTAAAGGTTAATGGTTTCAGTCATGCATCCTCTATGATTATGCTAAATTCAAAAGAATACTCTGTGTTTGATTAGCATCGAGTTGAAATCAGTGAGTGACATCCTTAAGCTTTTTTCTATTCAAACTGCTGCTTTAAAGTGCATGTTAAGAATGCAGCTTCAACAAATGATGCACTTCCTGTTTGAGTACTGTGATTTTGTCAGTAGCTGAATGTATATTAATGGACCATTTAGTGAAATAAGTCATCCTTCACTTCCAGTGCTGTATCTCATTGTACATAAACAATTGTCAGCCTCATGCTTTGATTTTCATCACTTCATTGGCTGCTGTGGACAGATGGCAGTATGGTCCTATCTGGTTGTTTGGTACCTGAAGTTCATGAAGCAACCCCCACCACTCGCTCCCTTCATTTTCTTTCAGAGCTGCATGAAGTTGGCCTCTCGTCCAGGCATGGGCTTTGTTTAAGTCATGCTCGGTTAGACCCCAGGCATTTCACCACTTTAACCTTGCCACCCACAGCAAATGCTGCACTTAATGAGGCTGCACACATGTGCTTGGATCAGGTGGGGCTACAGCCAAGCATGCAGTCACACGCTGCTGGATGGACATCTTTAACTTGAGTTGCCATCCTACCCAGTGGTGAATACACTGTGCATTTATTCCTAGTGTGAAGCCAGCTTTCTGAACAAAATTGTGTTTGTGTGTCCTGCGGGACAATGGTGTGACTACAGTGAGGATTACGGAGCACAATGGAGGCAGTGCAGCTTTTAATGCCAGTGCGGGGCAAGCAACAGGAAGCAGTTGTAATAGACTCAGCAGTGATGATTTTGGCTCGCAGGCAAGCTGGAACCTTTTCCTGTGAAATCTTTTAGCGCATCCTATCAGTGCAATGAGGAAGATTGTTTTAAGTCAATTCATCTGTTTTAAATTAACACACTTGAAATCACTGGTTTACCTGTAGTTATCTTTTGAGCTTGAACTCTGGTTGATGTGGTTGTATATACAGTATGTGTATTTCCAAGTAGTTTTATGGTTATTACCTACCAGGAATGAAGGAGGGTTTTGGGTGCATTTATCTGTAATGGCTTAGCATTTGACACAGTTTCATTGAACAATTTATATACTCAATTAAATGTTGTGAACTCTTGTTTCAGTGTTTATTGATCAGAAAATGCTGCCCCGATGGTTTATCTGTGGTCATCCACATGCATGTAGCTCGACTTTCCATAGTCGTGTTGGGATTGTTGTTCAGATGGTAAACTATGCAAGACACAATCGACAGTGCCTCTGCTGGTTGCAGACAAGCAGGGATATTTTGATTTGTCAACATTTCAAGCAAAAGTCTTCTTTCTATTAGAGCTGTAATATTATAATTCTGATAATTAGAGTGCAATTTTCTCCCGTATCACAATGTCTTCTCAGTCCTGTTTTGGCATTGAAATGATTGATGAGCACGCTTGAGATCTGGGACCAGTTGGCCTGTCAATAGTCAGCTCAACCTTAAGGGCGACCGACAACCTCTGGCAACCGGGGTGGGATGGTGGGGGTGTAATGATATGTTTGTTTTCTATAGGCGGCTCTGATGTGGCGTTAAAGTGCAAATGACTGAAGAGTGAAATCTTTCTCTAACTGGGCTCTTTTAAAGTGTGCTTGTGGTGTTGTGACAGTTACATAATGGCTGCTTTACAGAGTGGCTTTAAGCTGCATGAAAACATGGGCTGAAAACACGTTTAATTGTGCTCAGCTGTTCTTGTTTCCCTACAAGCCCGGCGACCCTCACAAAGGAGCAAGGGCCACGCTGCTTGTTTTGGTTACTTAGTTTTTATGGCATTAGTTCCCTCCCTTGGGTTCATGGCTTGATCACCTTTTGGAGTTCCTTCACTGTGTTTTTATTTTAGTTGGCACAAGGCGAGATTCATTTGTTGGGGTGAGGTCCTTTCATCCCAGTTGACATACCTTAACAGGGTGTTTAATAAGCTGCTGATTGTACAACAGTCTTCCTCTCAAGTCCTTGTGGTGATGAAAATTTCTGTGCAAACGAAAAATTCCTTCCTGCCAACCCATCAACGCCATAGTTAGCTTTGCGGGTCATTATCAGGGTTGCCTTCTCAAGATTGAGCCTGATTGGCAATCAGGGTGTGTTACTCAGCGGCGTCTGTCATTGGTTGGCCGTCAGGTTGATGCTCCCGAAGTGATTGACTCAGGAAAACTGATAAAGAAGGTCAACATGTCTTTTACGTTACTGTTTACATATTCTCCAAGCAGGACTTGTCTGATCTGTTGTGCCTTGTCTTTATGTAGACTTTTTGGCTATAATCACCTTGCTTTTACCCAGATAAACTACCTCTGGAGGCTACATCAGCTGGCTCCAAGAGCAGCGTTAGAGTGTGGAAAATCCCCTTAGTGGTGACAGTGTTTTTTTTGTGTGTGTGTGATTTGGACCAGTGTGATCTTTGCCGCTTATGTTGCTTGTCTTGTTGGACAGCGGCTGTTTGGCCAGGAAAAGATAAGGCGCTCACTGCACTCGGGAGCATGCACGTTGCAGTTCAAAGACTGGTGGGGAGTCGGCTGGGAGTCTGGGAAAAGTGAACCTGGCGGTGGTAGACAAGCTGATAACCACTTAGGAGTTATGGAGTGTGATGGAATGAGGACCCGGTCACTATCTTGGAGTCTGCAATACTTGGAGAGATTCATTGCGAAGCTACTTAAGATTAATCTACGGCTGACATTGAACTTTGCCCGTTGTTATGTTGCACATCGTTATGTCGCACACACATTTTTTTAACCGAAATGCCCCAAATATGTTTCTTTGTACAGGTCTTATGGCAAGGCCGCATACAGAAAAAGTAAAGGACATGAGGGCCAATTTTTGTATAAAACTAATCAAATCAACCCAGTGCAGGTCAATATATGCCATCTAAAACTTTCACATCTTTTATTTTGTGTTACAGGTGACAAAGCAATTTAGTGTAATATTTTTACAAAATGCCTAGGCCCAAGAAAAAGCAAGCTGTGGGATGCCCCCGGGCACACTTTGGACACCACTGCCTTATGCGATGATAAATGGTCACTTTTTAATGTCTCTCCAAAGAAAATTTTTTTCATGTTTCAAATAAAATGGGAAAAAGTCAATAGTTTAGACTTGATATAAAGATATACTTGTATAATGTATGTATTGTTAAGGGAGTTCAAATAGATTTATGTTAAGATGTTTTTTCAGAGTAACAAAAACTCACAAAATGGGAGATACATTTTTATTGTACAGAGATGAAAAAAGGGGAGAAAAATGATGATTTTTCTTACTTCCACCACAAGATTTGCATCATGCTGGTGGGTCTTGTTTTCCTTCTTTCCTTTTCATTAATAAAGCTACCTGGTGCCAGCATATTCCAACCACACCCTTTCTGTTGGATTATATAAAGTTATATGATGCCCCAATATGTGCGGTGTACCCAAACCAAGCAATTTGGTGAGCACCAAGCATCATTTTGTGAGTTAGTTGTGTTTGTACCGGCACCTTGAAGACTTCTTTTTTTTTTCTTCCTTTTTATGTTTTGGGATATGACGTGAAAAGTGGTGTAAGTTGATGGCGGCGCAGATCCCGCGCCTCCTTGTTCAGGCAAGTCATAAGTCGTGCAAGAGAAGGGTGTGTTGGAGATCGACCTTTAAAAAGGAATTTGCCAAAACACATTTAACTCCGCGCACCATGACAACTGTACACCTTCGTGTTACTTTTTATTAAAAAAACAAAAAAAATAGCCAAAGTGGGAAGTTTTTCTGCGTGGGGTGCAGGTTAAGCACCCTTGGGAGAGGAATTGGATTTGGCCATTGTTGTGCTTCAGTAAAATGATATTCCTTTCATAATTCAGTTTAAGGTCAACTGCAGAAAATCCAAGTCATCCTTGGCTTCTCATAACAGTCTCAGCTACGTCAATTGATGTTGCGATAGTGACTAATGGTAATATTTATGGGATGTGGGGTGATCTTCATGTTGTGCGTGTTGATTTGAGTTCTCCTTTTTCAAACATTGACACTGATTTAATTACAGTTTGGTCTGGTTTTAAAACATTCAGTCACTTCAATTACTACAACACGGACAACATTAACTGTCAAATGTCTGAAAACTTGAACAATTTAGGGAAGCTGTAAGTTATTTATTTACAAAATTTATGTGATTCTGGAAGTCTCTGTTAGAGATTGACGTATGAACTTCATTTAGTTGATTCTATGGAACTGATTTGATTTATCGTATTTTTAAGGGATTCTATGCAGCCGCTCCAAATTATATTTTTTTGAAACACCACCATCAGCTAGCACCATCTACTACCAATAGTGCTTTAAAAGGACAGATTGTGCAGGAAAAGTCTTTTTCACAGGTGGAAATTAAATTGTGTAAAAATTGTCGCAAATCTTAAATAAATGGAGTGCACTACTTGCCTGCAACCAGCAGAGGCACTGTAGACTAGACAGACTGTACTGGTTTGTAGTGTAAAGGAGAACATGGTGCCAGGAAGTCGAGCTACATACCTCCACTATGTCTTCAGTATTGCACTGGCTGAGAACTGGAGTTGAAAACATTCAGAGATGGTCCCATCACATTAATACTCCCACTAATATGCTTGACAGTTATTAGACTTTTTTATTGCGAAACTAACACAATTACTGAGATGTTTATCCCCTTTTGACATACATTAATCTTTTACCGACTTGAATTGAAGCAGAATGTTGTAGTCCAGCAAGCTGTAAGTAAGAACACATGAGGGAAACACCAAAGTAATAACACTGCTAAATGTTAGAGTGGGGAGGGGCGTTGTAGTGGACCCTTGTTCCTATTAATGTAGCTGCCTGCTGGGCGGCAGTATTTGCTGATTAGGTCTTGCATTTCCACTGTTACACATTCTATGTGCGTGTCTGTGTATTTGTGTGTTGCGCTTGTAGCCAAGTTGTGAGTCAGAGTCTACCATGCATGCTGATGAGTGCTGTGTTTCAAATAATAGGCGCTCTGATTGCAGGGAGACGCTGGCACACGATGAGACAAACGTCTGCTGTAGTGATGGAAAGTTTAATGGCTGACAAAACAGGGCATAGCCGAAAAATAAAAAAGGTGCAGGGTTGTGTGACTCATTGGCACTCTCCCTCTTGAGTGCCATCAGGGGTTTTCCTCAGAGCAGGTGTGTTGGCCATGAGGTCATTGTAATGGCGGTCAGTGCCTCCAAGAAAAGCTGCCCGGGTGAAAGCTGAAAGTGTGAGAATTAAGCACGTGTCCCGTTGATGTGTGAGCACTGGAAGCGGATGACACTTTGTTGTGTGCACTCGCAGGCATTGTTGGTGGGCTCCCTTGTGACTGCGGCGCAGGGCAGTGTGAATGTGTAAGATGATATTGGTGCGAATGCTACTGACCCTGAATCAGTCCTTGTGTGTTGGGAGTGCAGACAAGGCATTCCTTCTGTCTCGCCTATTGATTCTCTTATTGGCCTCATTGTTAGTATTGTTTTGTCTAAAAAAAAAAAAAAGGTGTCAAGTATGGGTGGTTCCCAGCCTTTGTAGTGCCATATTTTTAAATTAGCATGAAATTGCAAATCTCTTATTGACTGCAAAACAGACCTGCTTTCTCAGAACTGTCATCTGCTGACGTCTCTGGCCACATTTTGTAAACATGTGGAAAACCTTATTTGGGGGGAGAAAATGGTTTTCAAAAGCGAGCAAGGTTTCTGTGGCTAAGATGAAGACATGTTTTTGGCATGGCTGCTTGTATTATCCCTCTTTGTGTACTTTTTATTTTATTATGACTTGTTGAAGTCATTACTCAGGAGTCAGTGCCGTGTCATCCGGCTGGGTCGTGGTGGTGGGGCTCTCCTCCTCCTCGGGGATTGTCTGCTCATCTTTCCTGCTGTTGTCTGTGTATGTCAGTCAACCCCCATCCAAAAAAAGCAAGATTAACCTCCCTTTTTATCAGATCAACATGCCTGTTATTGTGAGTTAGCTTTCACTGCGGTGATTAAAACTTGATGAGGAAGGTTCCAAGTGTGATTGTCGATTAGCTCTTTGATTTAATAAACAAATTAAAGCTTTAGTATGAGAAACATGTACAGATGCTTTTTGAAATCATGTCTAACAATACTTGTTTGTCTTGTCTTCTTCAGAGATCCTACACTTTGATAGTGGAAGCTTTGGACTTCAACAATGAAACCACTGGTGAGTGAAAGATGCTGCACCCCCTTTCCTTACCCTCCCTTTCCTTCTTTTTGTCTCTTGTCCTTCAAGACAGCATTTGCAAGGTCAGGAAAGGAAGTAAATTTTTCCTGAGCCCCCCCTATCTACCCACTTTCCAAAAGGTCTCCTGGGCAAGTGTGCATCTTGATGGAAAAAAGTGTGTTGACAGGTGGCTATAAGGAGCGGGAGCAGGAGACAGGAAAGCCAGTTGGAAGGAGAAATGAGGGCTGAGGGGGAGGCTTGGCGGGGTGGCAGGGCGGTTGCAAACGGAGCGTAGGCAGTGTGCAGACGGCGTCCATCACACAAAGTGAAAATGTTTTCATTCTGCCCTGATGAGTGATGGCAGGTGCTGCCTGCCAGGGTCGGGGTCACGCAGTCTCACTGTCACTGGGGCGTGAAGTGCGGCGTTCATCCTGGCCCGCTCCTGCAACAAAAAGGCGGTGGCGGCTGGTGTGTAGATGTATGTTACCTGTGCCAAGGTGGGCCTCGGATACCATGAACTATCCTTACTTTTCCTGATGGTTGGCGATGGCAAGAGCAGCTTTTGAGGCTGTGCTTGTTTGTATATGAGGTCAACAAGGTTTCAGTCTTTTCTGCCATATTTGGCGCTTCACAGAGAGCTATTAGGGCACTGGTGTGAAGAACGTGTGCTCAATGTGGGTGAAACCCCACTGCAAAGAGGTGGCTTTCCTGCATTAAGCCTAGAAAGAGTATTTGACTCATTTTGCTACTTCAAAAGCCCTTTAAAAAGAGTTCAATAAAGTATGTAGTTAATATCTTCTGATTGCAGTCATTTCTTTTGCGGTAGAGTGACCTTTTCAAAATTTGTCTATTTTATGCTCCGCCTCGAGCAAGGCAACACTTAACAAGGATGTGCTACCCTCAACACTGCAGCCCGCTGCTCAGTAGAGAAATGCCACATAGCTGAGACGCCAGATTCCAGGCCGCTGTGAAATATTACCAGGCACTGTGATTCCAGTAACCACCCCCCATGCACCACACACGCACAGCGGCATGGTAAATAAATGACAGTCTCCCTCCTGTTCACTTGTATTGCATCATACTACACAGAGAAGCGACTAACCCTACGGTCAGCACCCACTGCTCGTGTGAGCACAGTAAATAACAGCCGTGACACATTTTTCATTCTCCCCCAGGTGAAAGATTCTCAAGTATTGAATGTGTGTGAGTTCTGTATGTGGGTAGCATCTGTGTTTCGCTCCAGTTTAGTGTTTGCGTGTGTGCGCGCGTGTGTGTGGAGCCAGGTCTAGTGGTCCAGGTTAGTCCTTGTCCTTTTGACAGAGCCCTGACCCCCCTCATGTTTGAACAAAAAGTCTGCGTTTGGTATGGGTGCAAGTGCTGTAAACAACACAGTCAAACACTTGGAAAAAGGTTGACTTGAGACTGTATGTGAGCCGGGTGAGAAAGTGCTGATGCCACACTGGCCCAGCACTGAAAGTGGCGTTTGTGTCTTCACACTATAATTTATGGCGGCTGCGGTTCTGTCCTGCAAAGATGCAAAGGGCAACATCTAGCTGTAAACCTGAGTTAGAAACCAACTCGGACAGTTGGTAAGGGCGGGTGTGAGAGGTCTAAAAGGCAGTTAAAAGTGCTTATTAAAAACTGCCTTTTCTTTTTTCCCCGCAACTGCTTTCTCTTGCAAGTACACATAGTCGCTTTGATTACATATAATCAGCTATCTTGTGCGATTTGTGCTCAGGCCTTTTTTTTTTTTTGGTTAGCCACTGCATGATCACATTGCACACTTTAAAAGTGCACGGTGCATTCCATCACACTGTCTCTTTCACACGTACACATTGGATCCTCATTACAATTTTGTAGCCGGTGCTGATGAGGTTGCTTGTGTTTTGTGTTCAAGGTGCAGAAGGGAAGCTAATAGAGAAGTCCTCACACTCGGGCATGATCAACCCAAGCCCGCACTGGCAGAAGCTGACTCACAATGGCCCTGTGGCCCAGTTCGAGTACCAGATCCGGGTCAGCTGCGACGAGCACTACTATGGCTTTGGCTGCAACAAATTTTGTCGACCCAGGGATGAGTTCTTTGGGCATTACACGTGTGACTACAATGGGAATAAGACGTGTCTAGAAGGCTGGTCTGGACCAGAGTGCAACACAGGTGAGAAGCCTGAAATGAGTGTCTTGTCTACTGAGTGACATCACTGGAAAATGTGTAGAGAAGCTTGAGATGGTCTGAATACCTCTTGTTATGAAACAGCAGGGTGTGATTCATGCTGATGCTTGGCTGTTTGGTCATTGCTACTGAATGGATGACTTTGTTTATATAAACACTTTACTCACGCCCTCTTAAATGGCAGAATAAACTTGTATCTTCATTTTCTTCTTAGAAGTGGCATGTAAATCATCTCCTACTTATAATACTCAAGTATTCATACAGTATGTCTATGGTTATGCTAAAAAAAAATGTGTCCCATACAGCTATATGTCGGCAAGGCTGCAGTACTGAACATGGATCATGTCAGGAGCCAGGTGGATGCACGTAAGTGATGTTGCAGCTTTTCATTTTTTACTGCATTGAAATTGAACAACTTTTGTGACAGAATGTACATACTATTTTAGTCCCGTCATGTCTTGTATTATTAAGCACACTCATGCCAAAAATACGCGCACAAACAGACCCCAGGTTAGGTCACAACATTAGGGATCCAGTACAAGAGATGTATAACCTGGTGATGCAGATGCAAATGTACTTAAAAATGCAACTCTTGTCAACTTTTTTTTTTTTGGGGGGGGGGGGGTTGTAAGAACAGGACCTTCGGTATGTCAGCTCAGTCTCTTTACAGGTATACCTAATCTTGTGACTGACTGTTTTGTGTAAGAATGATCGAGTTCTTGGGATATTGAGTTGTTTGCTGAAGTGGCAGCTTTTACTGTTCACTAAATCATCCTTTGGGGCCTTTTTTTCCCCTTTTTATGAGCTTTTATTCAAGCTGTTGTAGATCTGAATGGGGCATCCTGCCTGAGGAAGAACAGGGTCAACTGCAAAGAATCCAAGTTGGAAATGTTTTTCCCTCTAATGAGGCACTTGCTATCGGTGAAATCATGTGCAACACATTCGGGGTGGGCCTTTTTAAAAAGTGTATTGTTTGTGTAGCTAATGGCTTCCTAATGCTGTTTATGCACACAGCCAGAGGAAAAGCCAGGCACAGATGGGTATCGGCGCAGGGGCATTGTGTGCATCATCCTGGAGGAGGCCCCTCTGCTCTGTCCCGACCCCCATAGCTTAGACATTAGTTGCTTTCTTAGTTGTCTGCTTTGGCTCCAAATCAAGTACAGGGAGTAGAGGCTTGGTTCATTTTTTTCTACACAAGCATTGTTTTTCCCCAAGCTTTTGAACTCATCAGGTTTCTTGTTAGTGCTTGTGTGGCCACTGGCAGAACAAGAGGTTGAAAAGATTTTGCTTCACAGGTGTGGCTGTGTTTGAGTCTGCCTCGCTCATTTTCCCAGCACAAAGTGTATCAACCCTGCCTTCAGGCAACGGCATCCTCTACTCCTAATGATACTGTGGGAATTTTGTGTAGTCATAAAATGGATTGATAATAGTTTACCTGTAAATCTGTGGTTTGCAAAACATGAACTGTACAGGTTAAGAGGTTTGTTCTCCCATGTTGACCAGCGTGCGTCAGCAGTTCTTCACGATGTAGAACTGCATTCCCCAGTAATTTCGCCACCTAAAAATTAAATTATTTGGGAGCCTACTGGGGAATCCTCCACAACTACTCATTGAGAGAGGGTTAACACACTTTTAAGAATAGCCTCTTTAATCACAGAGTGAGGTTTACATAACCACTGGTTTATTTTTACAGTCTATGTCCATAACTGGGGGCTAATTAGCGTACGGCTATCCCAGAGGGGACACACTAAAAGTTTCCTGTTGGTGCAGCAGCCCTGTCGCCACTCAGCCACTTTTTTAAAGAGCATACTTCTCAGCCAAGTTTATTATGGAGCGCAGGAAGAAAGAGTGCTACATGTAATTATGGACCTGGACATGTCAGCGGTCAGCAAGGAGAACTGTCCTCTCTGGCCCTGAGGCGCAAGCCTAACTCCTGACTCATGGGAACCAGGACCACGAAGCGCTCATAGGGATCAACGCTTTTCTCTGTTGCTTCTGCCAAGCCACAAGCACACTGTTGCTCAGGAGGGTGTCTGCTCCGATGCTAATGTTAACCATGGCAAAGGTCCTTTGGAAGTGGAATGTAGTGTTTGGGCCCAAGCATTGTTGCGAAGCAAAGACGTTGCATAAGCAGCATGCGATTTAGGCTGCATGTGTGGCCTCTTAAGATGCAGCAGTCAGGATAAGAATACTGCCTCTTTGTTTACTGTGTAGTTAAATTCAGCAATTGAGCAACTTGGAATAAACAAAAGATTTTAACAATAATTTTGGATTGCGTTGAGATTTTTTTTTTACTTTGGCTGGTGGCATGTCTCCGTGTGTGTTTCTTGCAGGTGTTTGTATGGTTGGCAGGGCCAGTACTGCGACAAGTGCATCCCCCACCCCGGCTGCGTACATGGCACCTGTGTGGAACCCTGGCAGTGCCTGTGCGACACCAACTGGGGCGGCCATCTTTGCGACAAAGGTTTCAATGTCACCCTTCAGAGGAATCTTTTTTTTTTGTGCCATAACAAACTAAACCTTCACTCCTGTCCCAGATCTGAATTACTGTGGCACACACCAACCATGCCTCAATGGTGGGACGTGCATCAACACCGGTCCGGACAAGTACCAGTGTTCATGTGCTGAAGGCTACTCTGGACCCAACTGTGAGAGAGGTCAGTGCCACAAGATTACTGCTGAGTGGGAGCCATAATGAGAAACAGCGCTGAGATGGTGGGAAAGTGTTGTATAACATCTAAACACTGTTTAGTGGCGGCATGTTAAGCTTAAAGCACTCACTGGCCGCTCACTGTAATGACGGCTAATACCAGAGATGTCAAAAGATAAAGTTTTTTTATATAAATAATATTGCAAAATTTTAACTGACACTGTTCTTCTGGCATCGGTAGAGGTGCACAGTAGTGTGTCTTATAGTTTGGTTTCCATATTTAACTACGAGAGTACAAAAAATATAAGACACATCTCACAGTATGATGCAGTGTGGTTCTACACCACTGCCGCTCCGACCACAAAAATGAGCACATTAGTATTAATAAATACCACTCAGTGTGTTGATCAGAATTTCAGAATGATCACAGAAACCAAATCATTAGATTGGACAAGTGTGCAAATGATTGAGTTATCTTACATTATTTTTCTACTACACCCCTACCCTTACATGATTGTATCTCCTTGTTGAATGTATCTTTCTTGCACGACTCAAAAGAACATTGCTGTCACGTCAAGACCGAATTCTGCTAAGTCTTAATGGCGCTTAACACTTTCAAATGACTCATATTGACAGATCGTTGAAGTGTTGTTGCTTGTTAAATCTGTTTATTGACATGTTTGGCCAACAAAAAGAAACAATACAAGCTAAGCTGCGACATTTAGAGTGACACTCAAATGGCTGTAGACCTCTGCCAATTGGTCTGCCCCCAATAGTACATCAGCGTAGATCCTGCACGTTGAGCTTTGGCATTAAGATTAGTGCATAATTCACAGATAAATTTTGGAAAATGTCAGCAAATTTTGCCCCCATAGGAGGTAATAGGTGATTTGACCTTGATGTTAGGTCTGTGAAGATTGTGCAGGTCAGAGGTTGTCTTGCCTTTGCAGTCAAGGTACTGCGCAATCCTCTCCAGTACAAGTGGACCCACAAGTCAGTTTTGATCACCCCCCGCCTTACAGGCGGACAGCGGGGCGTAATGCTAATGTTCAGCTGCTGAAAACACTTACCATGAAGATGATGGTGCTTTGCTCATTAAATGTGTGCCTCACGGGGTGCTGACAGCTTAACTGCGGAGATGTCAGGAAACTGTGGCCCTCTGTAACAGGGGGTGTGGTGTGTGTGTGGGGGGCGCGCAACATGTCGGAGCAAAGAGAACGTCCTCTAACTCACCACCCTCCTGGCTCGTTCCCTGAAAGCGAATCATTCATTTGGGATTAATGTAGGGACTCGCTCATCCTAAAACTTGCCCGTTTGCTTTTTCCGTCACTATTTTGCCGCCTCTCAGAAAGAGGTTGGCGGGTGTAAGAGGGAAGTCACGGTGCGTTGGTCAGGTCAACTTAGCATGAAAGATGATTTCCTGGTGGGGCGGCCTGTCAGGTGGGTAATGGGAGAGAGAGAGAAAGAGAGCGATTTGAGGTGGGAGTTTGGTGAAGAGTAAATCGGATTTTGACAGCAGAGCCTCTGGCAAGAATGCAAACTTTCCACATCTTTGTGTTGTTGGAATCATTTTGTTTTACTTTTGTCACCAAAGAAGTCTAATTACTTAAAAATGGAACGTCAACTGAAAGGGGGGTGGAATGAGTTGTGTGCGTGATTGTGTAACCTGTCCTTTTTATTTTTTTTTTTTTTTTTAGCGGAACATGCCTGCCTGTCCAATCCCTGCTCTAATGGAGGAAGCTGCTCAGAAACTAATCAAGGCTATGAATGTCAGTGTGCGCCAGGCTGGAGCGGCCCATCCTGCACTCTCAGTAAGACTTTCACTTGCACCTTGGCACAAAAAATACAAATAAATGGATGGACAAATTTATTGGGACACTGTGGCACTAGCGAGTTCAGTCAATTTTATATGAATACACAGTGATTCTTGTTTATCACTGTTAATTGGTTCCAGACCGTGATGAGTGAATTTTCGTGAAGTAGAATTCAAAGTTAATTAATATTATAAATAATTATTTTTCTAGTTGGAACATAGAAAAGCTGTTCATGACTTTCTAAATACGGGTTTTAACATTAGAGCTCTGTGGACATTAATTGTACCACATTGCGCCGGCTAGGATCACTCCATGGATAAAAGACGTGTGCCACTAGTATAGCAAGCTACCGAGCTAAATATTAAGCCTTTTAAATGGACTTATTCTAAGAAAGTGTTTCAAACGGAGTGGTGGCAAACGACCAAAACGACAAACGTTTACCACTTCCACACAGATAAAAGGAGAACCTTCCCGCCCCACCCAATCCCATGGCATGTCAGCTCGGCTCTGCTGGTTCAGTAGCCAGTCTCCATCCAGTGTAAAAGATAATGTAATCATGCTTCATAACATTACAGATAGACTGGCCAAAATACTACAGATAACTTGTCTTTCAGTAGTTGAGAAATAGTAAGCCATACTAAGCCATAAAAAAGTTATCCTGCATTAATTATTTTTTGAAAAAACATTATATAGTGATATTTCAACCGCTATAAAGCAAAGGACAACTGTATTTCAAGGTACTGTACACACAGAGCAGTTCCAGAACCACACTTCTCATACACTTCACCTCATATGAGCTAGCACTTTACCAACAGAGGCAAGGAAAAGCTCTCACAGTCCTCATCCCAAAGTTTTAATGGGGTTGTGGTCATGGCTGTTAGGTTCTTCCATACCAAATATCCCCTCTCCCATGCCTCTCCCAATCTCGTCCAACCTTGACTGATTGATTTCTTGAATGTCCCTACATTTTTGTCTAAATAAGGTGCCATCCTATAAAACAAGACTGAACTTCTTCCATACAGACATAGACGACTGCTCTCCAAATCCTTGTAATCATGGAGGAACCTGCCAAGATCTGGTCAACAGCTTCAAGTGTGTCTGTCCCTCGCAGTGGACCGGGAAGACGTGTTTGATAGGTGAGCGTACCCCTCTGCTTGTAGACTTCCTTCCGCCACTACATTGCTGTCAACTGCATGTGCACATACCGACTCACCACTCCCCTTCTTTCTGTCCACCTCTACCCCAGATGCCAATGAATGCGAGGCCAAGCCCTGCGTGAATGCCAACTCATGCCGCAACCTGATTGGCGGATACTTCTGCGAGTGCATTTCTGGTTGGACGGGGCAGAACTGCGACATCAGTAAGTAGACAGCTGACAGCTGCAGCTGTGGATCGAGCCAACAGTCCTGCCGTTTTTAAAATCTCTTTCTGTTTCTGCCACACTGGCTCAATAAAACACTTTCCTTGTTTTAATACCAAAGCAGACATGCAGTCAGACAAATGCAACACAAATGAATCTCCGGTGCTATCAGGGCCTGTGTGTGTGCGTGTGTGTGTGTGGCCTAGGCTGTGGTGGTTCTAAAACAATCCCAAGACTAGTTTCACTTGGCTACAGAACTGGATTGCTCAAATAGAGCCGTGTCATCCAAGCTCTCTCGCCCCTACACTCCTACAATATCATGAACTCGGTTCATTCAGTTCATTCAGAATGTTACAGAACTCATTTCCCAATGTGTTTTTTTTCTCATGTAGATATAAACGACTGCATGGACCAGTGCCAAAATGGGGGGACCTGCAAGGTACGTGTCAAAATTATCATATTTCATGCTTTGTTTGCAAGCTTGTTATGGAACTTAACGACCTAACCCTCAAAGCTCTGAAATGGAACTCAACTGGAGTCTTTACTGAGGACATCCAATCTCTCTACTGAGGTATCAAGTAGAGAGCAAGTAGAGACCACACCCACTGTTTAAAAAGCACTCAATCCATCCCTAATTCTTAAACACAAAAAGTGAGGAAATGGCACACTTGTTTAATGCATATAAATTTAGTTCATTCATTCATTTGGTGTACCGCTTGTCCTCATTTGGGTCGTGGGTATGCTGTAGCCTATCCCAGCTGGCTTTGGGCGGGAGGCGGGGTACACCCTGGACTGGTCGCCAGTCAATCGCAGGGCATATATAGACAAACAAAGACAAACAACCAATCACATTCACATTCATGCCTATGGACAATTTAGAGTCGCCAATTAACCTAACATGCATGTTTTTGGAATGTGGGAGGAAACCGGAGTACCCGGAGAAAACCCACACTCGCAAAAACAACTCTATGCTATCCCAGTAAGACATTCTGCAAGGACGCCTGCCCGCATATTGTTTCTCTGTGATAGCCAATAAACATCACAGTTTTACATGAATTTTTGCAAGTTTTTGGAGAGAATGCAAAGACTTCATTGCGCCATGGTGTAGTAATGGCACCGTTCACGATGTTTGTCTTTTTAATTGGTCAAAAGACAAAATTTCCAAGAAATAGAAAAAAAAAGATCCATCAAAGTGGTCATTTTTATGCTTTCCGCATTTCAATGATGATTGCTACGGAAATTTGCAGTGTTGGCAGAGAGCTGGCATACAAGGCAATACTGAAGCCTTAAGATGTGCCTAGCATAAAATATTCATCCTTTTGACTTGTATGTCAGACAAGAAAAACCGGCCACTTCATCCATCTCAACTTGAGAGACAGAATCCGACAGCCAGTCCACCTGAACTTTTGACATCATCGCCCAACGCTAAGTCGAGGCACTGTTAAAAAATAGAGAAAGTACTTCTAACTCTCATAAAAATAAATATTTTTAATTTCACTAGTGACATTTTGGAGGAACAATAACGGGCACTAATAACAGACCTGTTGGGCCCATAGCACGTCATTGACAATATTGTCAATTGGATACAAATACAAATTATTATATTACTGTAAATCGAGCTAGAGTTGGCACAACTCTGTCACAAGGCAACACATGACTGCAGCAGCCTTCTCGTCAAATGACATCACAGATCTACACCAAGTTGATGAAGGCCGCCAACTTTGAAGTTAAATTGCTCAAGTTTCTCGTGCTGTACAATATTTCTGGAACCTGTGCACACACATGTAGGGACATCCACAAAATGTGTTTTAAAAAAAGTATGAAGAAGAAAGTCCTGTTTGGGATAACCAAAGTATTTCTGTAAATGGGGAAAAATACTTTTAGGACAAAATGTTTTCATTCATCACATTCTAGCATTCCTACAGTATTTCCTAGCTGTTCGACTCATTTGACGAAGCTTCTTCTTTGATCAGCATTTTCTTACAATTAGCATCATAACTCCTACTGTTTACTAAATTGCCCAACAAAGTCATTGGCGTGTGTGAGCGAAAGGAAGATAGGATGTTAGGCTTGTGGGAAGAAGTCGCTTGGCACCACCTGCTTGTTTGCATGTGTAAATCTGTAGACCCTGATCTTTTTCAGCCTGTTTTACTGGGGAAAAATACCTATTCCTATTTTTGTGTCTGCGGTAGTTGTAGTAGGTTGTACACTGATTGAAAGTGCGTTCAGGGAGTTCTGGGTTGCTCCTGTGCCAAACCTGCTCTGCCTGGCTCTTTCCTGTGATCCACATGTTTTTTTTATCTGTCAAATCATATAATGAAATATAGTGGGTGAATGTTTTTTATACTTGCAGGACTTGGTGAATGGCTACCGTTGCGTGTGTTCCCCTGGCTTTGCCGGCGAGCACTGTGAGAGGGATGTCGACGAGTGTTCGAGCTCACCGTGTATGAACGGCGGGCGATGTCAGGATGACGTGAATGGCTTCCAATGTCTGTGCCTGGCCGGATTTTCGGGGAATCTCTGCCAGGTGAGACACAGCCATCCACTCTATGCCAGCATCACAGTATCTTTTGGCGGTACTGTCGTGTCATTCCACCTACCTAAATCACTGACCTGAAATGTTTTTTCAAGGGAATACTTTGTTGAAGCTTCTTCTCTGTCTTCAGTGGGATGCATTCCTCAGTGTTGAAGCCCAGCTCCTATGTCTCTGCCTTGTTTTTTCCCCTTTCCTTCATGTACTGTGTGTGTGCGTGTGTGTGTGTTGTTTCCTGGCACAGCCTGTACGGAGGATGCTGTGGCTTTTTGCTCTGTTTAGTGTAGCAGAAACTATGTCAGCTATCAGGTTCACCGCTCACACCGTCTATATTCAATATTCTTCCTGCCCTAGCTGGATATCGATTACTGCTCGCCCAACCCGTGTCAGAATGGAGCACCCTGCTTCAACCGGGCCTCAGACTACTACTGCGCCTGCCCAGAGGACTACGAGGGCAAGAACTGCTCCCACCTTAAAGACCACTGTCGCACCACTGCGTGTAAAGGCAAGTCCTCTTAAGGCCAAAAGCTTGCTTACTTCTTTTTCTAGGATTTTCATGTAAAGCGATACACACTGAATGTGAGCAGGTCAGAGCACTTTGGCTGTATTTTTTTCATGAGTGGGGATACCTGTGTTTTTTTTTTTTTTTTAGTTCCCATGCTCAATATCTTGGTGAAGCTGTGCACAAACCATCCCCATCTCCTCAGCAAAGCTTTTCCATTGATTCCCCTCTTGACAGCCAGAAAACCTGGCAAACACACATCCTACTGTGTGTGTGTGTTCCTGGAAATGACTTTGACATTGACCACGTATTTTTTCTTCTCTGTTAATCTGCGCTTTTTGTGTGAATGCGTGTGCGTAATTGATTGAGGGGACCAACCACAGAGTCAAGATACCGGACGGTGAGATTCTTCTGCTCTTAGCCAGAATGAAGTGATTAAAGGGGAGTGCATTCACCTCATTCGCTTAACCTGATCAGACAAGGCGAAAGGATTGGACTTTGGTGCAGAGTGGTATGCATCCTTCTGAAATTGCTTATGATAGCGTAACAAACCAGTGGTCCATCTTATTTTTACATTGTCTTTCCAATGAAGTACAATGAATCAAAGCAGAAATACAACAATTATTTATCTTAACGGAGCTACAATATTTTGTGGACAAATATTGCAACACATGGCTTTGCAATTACTCCTTTTCAAGGAGTGTAGCATTTGTCTGGGTGGACTTTTTTTTTTTTTTAGTGTTTTTATCAATGCTTGAACAATGGCTGGTGCCAGCTACTCAATGGTTTGTGCAGATAAATAAATTCATAATTCAAATTCATACATTTTTATTTATTTAGGTCTAGGGGGAGCATGACAGAAAATAATGGAGAACCACTAAACTAAGGCAGTCATTCCTTCATTTAATTGGCTTTCAACTGTTTACATGACATGTAATTACCACAATACTCCTAATCTTGATTTTGCCCATATCATATAAGTAACCTCTTGCCTTGAATGTAGATCCTTAATTATCTGTATAGCTACAAACAACGTTTTTATGATGGTGTCTGTTGTTTTAATAAACTTGTATTAATAAGAAGCTCTCTCTGTACAGTGATTGACAGTTGCACGGTTGCAGTGGCATCCAACAGCACACCAGGAGGAGAGCGCTACATTTCATCCAACGTGTGCGGACCTCACGGCCGGTGCCAGAGCCAAGCCGGTGGTCAGTTCAGCTGCGAATGTCAGGAAGGCTTCACAGGCACCTACTGCCATGAGAGTAAGAAGGCCTAAATAATACACCTACAGTGAAACCTTGGTTAGCATCATTAATTTGTTCCGGAAGGTCTGACTCTAATCGAAAAGGATGCTAACTTAGTCAGTTATTCCCACAAAAAAGCATTTGAATCCAATTAATCAGTTTCAGAAAGCTAAAAATATTAACAAAAAACACGTTTTTATTGTTTTACATGCAGAAGACAATTCAAAATGCATATTAATGATGAATTAAAAGGGATACATGAAAATATAAGGTTATTTTTACGTGACTGTTCCTGAAAACACAATGTGGCAGCGAGGTCAGCTCCTTTCTTTTTCAACACCACTTTCCTGTTTTGTCATGAGTTGTTTTCTTGAATTCAATAGTGTTTCCTACCTAAGTGACGAAAAATGGAGCCAAAGAAACTTGCAAGTGCCAGCATTTTGATAAAGGTTAGAAAACACTTTTCAATTAAAGAAAAAATTAATGACAACACAGGAAGATGGTGCTTAAAAGGAAGATGTAGATCTCGTTGCCACATCGTGTCTTTGGAAACAGTCACTTCTTCAATGAAGGTAAAAGAAATTGCAAATGTTCATTTATTTTGTAAATACATATTTGTGTATGTATTTAGAATTGTCTTATGCATGTAAAACTATAACTGGAAAGCTATACAATGTACTTCATGTTAACGTTTTAACCCCTGATGACATCATAGAAGGGCGACAGACAAGCTGCCATTTTGTTATGAAGTTCAGAATGCTAATTAACTTAAAAAACACAAATAAATGTCAAGACCACAGTTGTACATAGTGTAGTAATAGAACGACAAGACGTGTGCCATATTGTTCACTAACTAGAAAATGTACAACAATTTTTTTTTTATCTTGACCGAGAAACGCGATAACGGGCGAACGCTAAACAAACTTCCACTGTATAACCTCTGTGTACGTGACCTCCGTTAAATATGTCTTTTTTTTTCTATTATCAGATATCAATGACTGTGAGAGCAGCCCATGCCGCAATGGTGGAACCTGCATCGACAAAGTCAGCGTGTACCAGTGCATCTGCGCCGATGGCTGGGAGGGTGATCATTGTGAGATCAGTGAGTGGAGCTACACGTCTTCCTGATCTATTGTGTGACTATAAAGCTGATGTAATGATGGGCTTGATGTGCCGTGCATTAATCCCACCGCCATCCCACGCCCACTCCCAGACATTGACGACTGCAGCACCAACCCCTGCCATAATGGCGGGACCTGTCGGGACCTGGTGACCGATTTCTTCTGCGAGTGCAAAAATGGCTGGAAGGGGAAAACGTGCCACTCCCGTAAGAGCCTGCACACATTTTCATTTTTCTTTTACAGCTTTGTAGTCTGCCTGTGCAAGCTTGTGGTATGTGCTGATGGCTGTATAATTGCTCAAGCTGCAATACAATGTAAGTGTTTTAAGGGCTGAATTTTTATTTTTTAAATGTAAACGCTCACTTCAGGTGAAAGTCAGTGCGACGAAGCCACGTGCAACAATGGCGGTACCTGCCATGATGAGGGCAACACTTTCCAGTGCAAGTGCTCACCAGGATGGGAGGGGACAACGTGCAACATAGGTGAGTCCCACATGCAGTCTGGTGGTCTGTCTCCTCCAAGATATTAGTCAGATCCAAATGCAGATTTTAGCCTTTTACTCTGTCCGCACTCTGTCTCTGCCCATCTCACCCTGCCATGAGTGCTGATAGACAGATGCCTAAATACCCTCATTGCACTGACACTACTCTTCAACGTTGTGGAATGTAGACGTTCCCCGGAAAACAGAATAATCCCAACCAATAGCAGTGTGCTATGGACTATTTAACATACACAAGCACAGATTGCTCATCTGATAAGGATCTAAGAGCTCCCAGACATAACTATGTTCTTAATTTTTGTTTTTCCCCTAGCTAAGAACTCAAGCTGTCTTCCAAACCCCTGTGAGAACGGAGGTACCTGCGTGGTGAAGGGGGAGTCCTTCAACTGCGTCTGCAAGGAAGGCTGGGAGGGTCCCACATGCACCCAAAGTAAGTACGCACAAGTATGCACGCGCATTAAAGGAATCTCTGAATTACAGTTTTTAATGCCAAAAATATTAAAAACACCAGCTAGTATGTGTTACCTACCAATCATGGTCTAAAAAACATTTTTTACTATTGCAAATTGAACTGCATAAAAATTGGCATCAATTGTCATTCGGCCAAGTAAGATGGTTGGTCACTTACGGCTATCTGTCTGGTGTTCACTTACTGTACATATTGTAGCTTGGACACACACACACACACACACACACACACACAAAAGCAGTCCTAGTGAGGCAATCAACAATTTGCATTCATGTTGTTAAGGAAGGCAATACATTGCTAGCTAATGTGGGTAGCTAAACATTGTCATCATTAATTAGTGCTTGTCTGAAGGAAAAGATGGGAAATGCTCGCTGCTGGCAGCTGTAGTAACCTGCTGCACCTATTCCATTGTAAGTGTTGATTGTGTGTGATGGTGGACAACCGCATGTGTGTTTAATGCTTCTCCAGAATAACGTACTTTTACAACTGCAAAAATGTGTCCCAACAGAGTTCCACATATCAAACATACATATATTTCAACAAAAGTTATCCAGACAAGCAGGTGGTGTTTAAAGGGGCAGTGCTTCCTTACCAGTTGGCATCGCCAGTTACTGGGCTGGCATGCAAATTACAGGATGTTTTGTCATTTTTGCATGGGGTTGCTTGTCTGTATGTAAAACCTTTCAAAAAGAGTCTGAGGCGTGTAATGCAGATCCAAAATGAAGACTGCGTCTAAGGGAACACACTGGAATAAGATCCTATACTTGCATAGCAAATGTCAACCTAATAAGAGATACAATACTATATTCGTGTGTCCAAACTATTTACTGGCACTGCAGAACCACTTGTACCGATTAAGTATTATGTTATGTATGCATTTGAAAAACTTTGACTGACCCAGCAATTTGAAATGCTTTCTGATTATAAATGCATCATAATATAATTATGAGTAAATAAACCTTGGTGTGTATAATCATTAAAATTAAGTGGGAACATGCTTTAAGAATCCTAAATGTTGACGTATTTAAAAACTGCAGACAAAGTGGAAGTGGCACACAAACAAATGAGGGCAAACAAGCAAATGGACAAACCCACAGAGATTAAAGCCCTTTGTGGTGGTGTGTGTGTATAAAAGAAAACAATCTCCCCCTGGCTGCAGTCGTCCATGAGAAGAGAAAGAGGAGAGAGAAAGGGACTCAAGATCGGGAAAGTGGAGACAGATGTTTCTCCCCTTGTCCAAATCACACCCCTCTCCCTTCTCCTTGTAGCATTCCTGTCCAAACAGTGACATGTCTGCTTGTTCTGCAGCCCTGCTCTTTCAGCGGCCGCCCTGCCCCTCAGCACAAGCACTCCAAAACAGAAATTCCCCGACATTTGAGGGGAAAAAAACAAAATAAGGCGGGGGGACAGGGTAGTTGCGACTTTGGGTGTGTGGTGTAAGAGAAAAAAGACTTATCGCTGTGCGGTTAATAAGACGTAACCGTCAGATGCCGTGGGAGTCCCAGCCCGACCGGCCCACAATGTCTTACAGCACGCAAGCCTGGACAAGCGCTTTGCCATCGTGTGTACAAAACACTTGAACAATTAACAACCCACACGTTTTCTTTCTCCTTTCTCTCTCTTTCAGACACCAACGACTGCAGTCCCCACCCATGGTGAGCTAAAACATTTCCTGCAGATTTAAATATGCGGCATGTAAACACTGCGTCACGTGTCTGTCTCTCTCGCACATGCGCTGTGATACAAATACACTTTTATCCTTACTTTGCTCAACCTCTGGAGGCTGATGGTGTAAATTATTTGAAATATCACATTATTATTATAATTATTACACAGCAGCCTTGGACAAACTTTGTGTGGATTTTATTGATCAACAGACTTTAAATTTCATCATGAATTTCTCTATATCCCATCGATGACATTGCAGTAATTCCTTGTCCAATCTCTTTGCACTTTTGCAGCTTCACTCTCACGGTTTTACGAAATACATTAATAACTCATGCTGTTTTGTGGTGGTGTATGGCCTATAAGTAAAAAATGCATATTTATACAAATTGTAATAGTTTTCCTAATTTTAGCATAAATGGGGCTCTATGAAATCAGTCTTATTTATTCTCAAGTTCAGTTTATTTTTTTCCCAAAGTCCGTTCTAGATCAAACGCAAGTCTGAACCCCAGACATCACTTCCTGTCAGCCCCCAAACAGCTCCGCTAGCACTGGAACACATTTACACTCTACTTCATTGCGCATAACGGTGACTACAGGGGTGTTATTTCATGTCTAGGGGCTTTTAATAATGTTCAAATAAGTATTTAGAAGGTCGTAAACAGGTTTTCTATGTTGTAACTTTTATTAATACAAAGTCCTACTTCTCTGAAATTTCTTCTTTTTTCTATGTTTGGAAACTAATTGTGTTGGTGAACATTTTGCTATAGCAAATATGCAGTATGAGAACTAACAGTCCTCCTCTCTTCCAGCTACAACAGTGGAACCTGCGTTGACGGCGACAACTGGTACCGCTGCGAGTGCGCTCCTGGCTTCGCAGGCCCAGACTGTCGGATCAGTGAGTATTAAAGCCGTGCAGCCCCGCTCCCTCCTCTGCCTCCCCCACCCTCACCGGTGTTGCTCGTCCCTGATCCACGTTTGAGCCGTCACATATAGCGCAGGCGGCCGTTGGGACAGTCCCGGCCACTCCAAATGTCAGGTCTAGCCAGCCAATTATCTGGGTGTTGGGCTTGGGGCCAGGCCGAGCCATTTCGATGTCACTCTACCAGGCCCCGCTGTTGTCCCCGGAGGAAACCGGCTTAGTGTGCCAACAACTAATCAGCCATGCTCTCTGACACTGATTACACAGATTGTTTTCCCTCTTAAAGGCTTTCAGATGGCCACATTCTTTCCCATTGCGAGCCCTTTGTTGTGCTAAGTCCAGTCTGTAGCTCCTGCATACCTGTGAGGGATGCTGCTTTTAATAAAGCTGAATAGGGTCTGGGGGGTGGACTGTTTTAATGCAGTTTGCTTGTTTTTATATTACCTCTTGTGCCGCGATGTGTGCTGTGTAAAGGACACGTGACCTCTGTAAACTTAGCCAGAGAATTAATCGTTGTTTGCTGACTTGATTATCTCAGTGTTTGCATGCTGTCTGGATGTGCTCTTTATTCCACTAAGGAGGCTTTTCCCACCCCTTGCAGATATAAACGAGTGCCAGTCCTCCCCTTGCTCCTTTGGCTCAACCTGTGTTGATGAAATTAATGGCTACCGCTGCCTGTGCCCGCCAGACAGAAGTGGACCACACTGTCAAGAAGGTACTTCAAATGGACCCACCATCAAAGAGTACTATTGATGGCACATATTTATTCACCTTTTTTAACACAGTGACAAGAAAAGCCTGTTCTGTTAATGGCCACGTGATCCCAGATGGGGTCAAATGGGATGACGACTGCAACACTTGCCACTGTTCCAACGGGAAGGTCGCGTGCACAAAGGTATGCAACATGCACTACGTTTGTCAGCGAGTGTGAATGTTGTCTATTGGGAATGCATGTGAACAGCGCCGGGATTAGACACTGACTAAGAGCGGGTGTGAGGCTGCATGAAGAGATCTCAGGTGGGGCCCACAAGCACGCATGCCATGTGGTGCAGCTTTGCTCCATAGCGTCATATTCTCAATCGTGATGATCTCGTTTGTTTTGGAAGGAATCTCAATGGCACTGTTAGCTGCTGGTCATGTGCCAGTTCTCCCACACTCACACAGGAGGAGGATGAGTCATTTGATAACAGATGAGGGCTGACAGGCCGCCGCTGTTCCTGTCTTAAGCGTTAAAAAAAACAGTGGTGGCATTGACACGCCTTTAAGGAGGAAATGTATCATGGGGGTGATGGACAAGATTTGGGAATGTCCTCTTGAAGTAGTTCACGCCACTCTGTAATAGAGAGACATTTATTTGACAACTAATTTTTGTATTTTAAATTAAATTCAATTTTAAGACATTTTTACCAGATCCGACCGATACAGGATTTTTGAGGCCAATAGCAATATTGAGGGACTGAAAAAAAGACGATATATTGGCAGTTTATTTGAAGTTTAATAAGTAACACCGTCAACAAGAGGACATGCCTCTTTCTGATTTACTTGTAGGTGTTGACCATAAATGCAAAGTGTTTGCTTGGCTGGCGCCGGGGCCCTGCTAACTTGGGCCGGGCTGAAGGTGATAATACATAGACTAATGTTTTTCAGCTAATTCGTGATGTGTTTTATAAAAGGCGTAATCACAAAAACATCTTCCCAAAATCAATAGTCATACTAGGTATTGAGAAGTTCCATCTGCGGCCACTGAGTATTTGCAAACACCTGAAAAACAAATGCTGAAGCATACATGAAACAGTGGGGTGGGGTTGACTGCAAAGAAAAAATCAAAACATGCATCATGTTACTAGACTTGAATGTAGCTGCTTTCAAAACATGCAATAAATCAAATTACTGTACATTACTACACATGACATTTTATTGTTTTGGTGGACACGTGGATTAACCATCTGTGTTTATCTCACAGTTTTGCAGCATGCATGGCATTGAAACACTGTAATTCGCTCCCTAAAGCTTGCTTGAAAAAAACTAAAATGTTCTCCTTGATGGGCCCTGGCAGCGTGGCACTAAAATGTAGTGTTGTGTTGTTGTACCAAGTCACAGCTTGCCATGGTGTTAAAAAAATTAATTAAAAAGAAGAAGTAGAGTGAGTAAGAGAATGCAGAGCTGTGTGTGAGAGGGAGGGGAAATGAAGCGACAGAATCTCTATGCAGCATAAAATATTAATATATTGGTTACATATTTACTAATAGTGAGTAATTGGTGACGTGTCATAATTGGCCCATCGATAAATTGGTCAAGCTCTAGTTTTTACACGTGAGGTCTTTTTTTTAATCAAGAATGTTATCAGATGCCAGAAACAAAAATCTAGACCTAGTACACCTGCACATAGGCGTGTTGTTTGTTGTGCTTGGGGAGATGCGAAGACCATCAGTATCTGGTGTGACCACCATTTGCATCAAATACCGCATACGCCGGTACTCACTATCTTCAAAACGCCATCAATTAAATGTCTTTGTCCATAACATATGCGCCTGCTCATACAGTAAGCCCAGTCCCGCCATGGGCCTCTCCATCCACAACACAGGATAATTTTACTGTATTGATGGCGTTTTGAATGCATCGAGATTCTGTGACAGGAGCGTGAGGCCCATTTTTGCCATTCCTCCACAAGCATCACCTGATTTTGCCGCATTATAATGCCTGTCCTGATGTTGCAAAGATCTGTACACAATCCTTTAAGATGAAAACATTCCAGTTCATGCATGGCCGGCATACTCACCCAACATGTCACTTATTGAGCATGTTTGGGATGCTCTGAAGTGGTGTATACAGTATTTGAAGCAAATGGTGGTCACAGCAGGTGCTGATTGGTTTTCGGGCTACTCTGGACCATCCCCAGTACAGTTAAAGTGCACATTTTGGAGTGGCCTTTTATTGCGGCCAACCTAAGGCACACCTGTACAGTAATTATGCTGTCTCATCAGTGTCTTGATATGCCACACCTGTGATGTGATTATTTTATGAATCATGACGAGCGGGAAGAGGCGGGGTGTCATACCTGCAGCACATTGGAATGATGGCACGCTCCAGGCAGCCTGGGAACTCGTTGCATACACTCCCTTTACTTTCCATATACTGTAAGTGTAAAAACAGGTTTACCACTATGGGTGTCACAAGATCTTGCAAGAATAAAATGCGACAATAAATGAAAATGAACTGGATAATTTAGCTGGTTTCAATATATTGCCATGTGCATGTGTGTCTGTTTTCCTCATCGGTCGCCTCCAAACAGGCAGGGAGAGGGTTCTCTGTGGATTGGTTTCTGCACCTTGGCATGTCTGCACCATAGAACAACGGCGTGGACAGAGTGAACTTTTGTCAGTCATACAGTCTGTATCGCAGTGGGTGGAGGCGGGGTTGCTAGCATACACACAAAGTGCAGAAGAGTGTAAAGTAGTAGAAATTATATTAGATTATATTTTTTCATTGTACTTTCATCAAAAAACTCGTTTCGTATGAATGTGAGTGTGAATGTTTGTCTGTATGCGCCCTGTGATTGACTGGCGACCAGTCAAGGGTGTACTCTCCTCTCGCCCAAAGTCAGCTGGGATAGGCTCCAGCATACCCGCAACCCTAATGAAGATAAGCGGTACAGAAAATGGATGGATGTATAGGTCTCGTAGTCCAAATCTTGTGTATCAGTATTTTATACTTAATGTGTACTCAACCTTATTCTGAGTGACAAGGGGAAAGTGGAGGGGGTTGATTAATACTTGGAAGAGTCACAAGAAAAAACAAAACACACGAAATTAATCATTTAGCTTTTCTCAAATTTGCTGACACCGTGCAAAACAATAATTCTAAAAATGTTGGTTGTACAACTTTGACTGACATGCTGGAATGGGAAGAGACTTTTTTCTCTCTCCCAATTTGCATCCAAGGCAGACTCCATGCAGTGCAAGTTAAGGTAATATAAGCTCAGGTAATGTCTCATAAATGGAACATTACACTGGTCACCAGGTGTCAGTAAAGTATCACATATGAATTGACTTTATTTCAGTTTTTGACTAAAAATAGACCATAGTCAACCCACAAAACAGTGGTCATTTAATAAGTAATTATTTTTTTTTTCCCAACGGTATCGCGTGAAGGAGCGATGTTTGAGCCCCAACGTAGAGCAACAAGACTACGACGCCCAGGACTTGTTCCTATTGCCGTGGCTTTTGGAAAGCGCAAACAGTTTGACCAGAGGGCTATAGCAATCTGTGATTTGGGTGGATGACCATCGGTTAAGGACAGGCTTGGTATTGGTCTTCAGAAGCGGGTTATTGGTTATTTGTATCGGCTGGGGAAAAAATAGTGCATCCTTAATAATCATACTTATTAATCATCATCATAGAGGGCAGTTTAAATCCACGGTTTAGTCGTGAAATTACACGGCAAGTGTTTAGTATTGTTGTTTGATAGCTTAATTCTGAGCGGTGTTAACATCAAACGTTGTTCTGTTCCCTTCAGATGTGGTGTGGTCCAATGTCATGCCACCTTGGAGCCAAAGGTCGAGGGGGGTGCCCTTCAGGCCAGAGCTGCATCCCCATCACTGAGGGCCACTGCTTCGTGAAGCCCTGCCTGGGCCTCGGGGAGTGCTGGCGCTCCAACCCTCCCCCGCCCACCACCAAATGCCACCCCAGCAGCTCCAGTTACCAGGACAGTAACTGCGCCAACATCACCTTCACCTTCAACAAGGACATCTTAACTCGGGTGAGTCACCAACAGATGGAATGTGTAGGTCATTTTTTTACGGAGCACACTCGATGAGATTAGTTTCAGGATCACATGGAGTCAACTTAGACGGGAACTTTGGTGAATATCAGCACATGGAATCCCTCAGCAGCATGACAGCAAATAAGTCTGCGGTCTCTAATCTCAAGCAGCTAGCTTGTAGAACATATTGGACATACCCCCTCACCCCACTTCCTAATTAACTCTGCCTCGTTTTGTTCCCCCGGATGTGCAGAGCCTGACTGTGGAGAATGTGTGTAACCAGTTGAGGCGCTTGTACGTGGTGAAGAATTTCTCCTTGGAGCATTCCGTGTCCATAACCTGTGACCCGTCCTTCTCAGCCAGCAACGAGATCCACGTTTGCATCGTGAGTAACCTCCTCCCACTCAGTGTCTTTGATTGTCAGCATCGGACTAAATCTATTGTGTGTGTGTGTGTAGTCAACAGAGGACCATCGGTTGGACCGGAGCCCCGTGAAAGAGATCACAGAGCGGATAATCGACCTGGTTAGCAAACGCAACGGGAACAACACCATCATCGCCTCCATCGTGGAGGTGCGCGTGCCACGGCCTAACAAAACCGGTATGACCCACAAGCACCAAACGCTCCCATTAAGTTTTCCCAGACTTGCACACGCACACACGCTTAAAATGGTGCAGCAATTGAGCGTCAAACAAATTTCTCCCGGTGACGTGGGGCTGCTTTGTCATGTGAACGCAAAGAGTCGAGCCGCTCGGCTTTGTGGCGTTGCGTTGGCTCGTAAGACTCCCACATGTCCGCCATTCATCAACTGGGTGACTGCTCAAAGAATCCCCACCCCCGCTTCATGTCCCGGAGGTCAGGTTGCGTTGGCAGGAGCAGCGAAACTAAAACCTTGTGGATCCCACTGACTGTTAATTGTCTTGTGTCTCCAGACTACCTAGTGCCCCTCCTCAGCTCCATCTTCATCATCCTCTGGGTCCTCCTGCTGGTCTCCATCTTGCTGTGGTGCATGCGTCGCCGGCGGAAACAAAGCAACCCGGGCGGCACGTCGGCCGCCAGCTCCGATGACAACACCACCAATAACGTGCGGGAGCAGCTGAACCAGATCAAGAACCCCATCGAGAAGCATGTGGGCCTCTCGGTGGCCATCAAAGACTACGAAAACAAGAACTCTATCATTGCCAAAATAAGGACAAATCACCCCGAGGGGGATGAGGACGACAAGGAGAGGCACCTCCAGAAGGGCCGCTTTGCCAAACAGCCAGCGTACACGCTAGTGGAGAGGGACGAGAAGACGGCCATCTCCAGCCCCAACTCCACGTCCAGCAAACACCCAAATTGGACTAATAAACAGGACAACAGAGACTTGGAGACGGCAAACAGCATAAACAGGATGGACTACATAGTATAGCAGACAGCTGTGTTGCTGTGCAACCGCGCCTTAAACGCCTTCACACCCCGGTGGTGGGTGAACCAGGGGAGCTTTGGCATGCCTCGTGCGTAAACTGTCGTGTCAGTCGTGACCCCGCAGTATTTTCATATATTCCCCGTGTTAATTTAAGTTTTGACAAGCTGGCTTACACTGGCAGTGACGGTTGCTTTGGTTGGCTGGAAACACAAGGCACTGGTATACATTTCACTGTAGAGCGTTAGGTTTACTCCACTACATTTCAATCCCGCCAAGCCCCGCCTCTTTCTTTGTTGAATTTAGTGGACACACGGAATGGGCTCCTGGTGTAATTGTTGTACAATGACTAAAACAACCCTGTTGTGTTCAGCACTAGAGCTAATCATTTTAGTGTGTGCTCTTTCAATTCTTTCTAGTTGCCAGTTTTTTGGAGAAAGTGCCTTTTCAGCTTTAGACTTCAGCCACTGTCAAATGGAGAAAAAACAAAACAAGAAAAAGATCAACTTTATTATTTATTTTTATTTTGGGGGGAGGGCGGTAGGTTGAGAGGGGGACGGGAGGGGTTCAGTGTCAGCGATTGCTGCCAATATGAAGAATTTATGTCGATGTAGAACATGTAGATATGTACATTTTTTTTTATTAATCATTGTGTATATTTGATTTATTAATTTAATAATCAAGAGCCTTAAGATATCATTCCTTTTTATTTATATGTTCTGTCTAGTTTGAAGGTTTTGATAGCTGTGGAAGCTTACCATTTCTTTCAATGACTTGTTTTTTCCTCACATTGTGTTCTATAAAGCCAAATTTCAAAGAATGGGCACTTTGGCCTGAAAGTTGTTGTTGTTTTTTTTTAACACATTTGAAATTTCATTTATGTGTTGCCAGGACCTTGACTGAAAGTAAGTAAAGATAAAGGCTCCTTGCTGTGAGGGATGGACACAGTGGCAGACATATTGCTTGCCATTAGATAGTAAACAAGTAAGGGAACAAAAAAAAAGCCTAAATCAGCCTTAAGTTTTATTTCATTAGGCTGTTAAGATCCACCAAGCCAGGTCACATGACATGGACAAATGATTATTCCCATCCATATTGGTCATCATGATACCATAAGCTAGACTGAGTACTTGAAGAGCAGTTTGGCGTTGGGAACACTGTAGAACCACAACAAATACACTGCCTCCCTCGACAAAAGTCTGCATCCTTTCTGTGCACATTTCTTCTTTTAATGAGGCTCTTAAAGACAAAACATGTTTAATCTCATTTGTTAACCCTTTTGAGAACACGACGACATTCTTGTCCTATTTTTGACTTGTTATGAACCTGAGAAAAATGTGTTGATCAGGCAATATATTTTTTTGGAAGTTGTATTTATTAAATATTTTGTATGAAAAGAGAATTAAAGATGTCTTTGTTCTGGAAAGTGTGTGATATAATTTCAGCCGGCGCCTGAAAAAAAGTCTGTATCTGAGCTTTGATGCATCGGTGACAGGCAAATGTATCTACCTTCTTATATAACAAACACTTTTTTTCTTATGACTTACCACAAACTTTTCCTAAAATTACAACTTTTATGAAAAAAATTACATATTCATATTCATTAGTCTTTTAATATTTATATGCAAACCATTCCTCATTTTACTCGTTTAATTTTTTTTCTTGTAAAAATAATTTTTGCGGTTTTCTTGTGTAAAAGTATTTGGAGAATGATGACTGTTTTCGCTGTTTAAAATATATTTTTTACATTCAACTTTCTTTTAGTATCTTTTTTCTAATATATATATATATTCAAATATGTCTTTATTCTCATATTTTTAATTTATTATTGTAATGTAACTTCCTTGTTTTGTTTGTCACTATAGAGCTTTTAATAATTCAACTTTGTACTATTTTTTTCTCTTAATATTATGACTTCACTTGCCTAATATTCAATATTTATTTTGTAAAATTACAAAATGAAATGTCAAAATAAACTTTTTATTATTAAGAGAAAAATATCCAAACCTACATTTGCTCTGTGTGAAAAAGTGTTTCCCCCACTGTTAAAACAACAGATGAATTGACATTATCAGTCTGGAGAAGAGAAAATAAAGCTTTGGATCTCCAGAAAACCACAATAAGGGCCATTTTCCACAAATGGCAAAAACATGGAACAGTGGTGAATATTTCCAGGAGTGGCCAGCCAATCAAAATGACCCCAAGAGCGCAGAGACAACTTATCCCGGAGGTCACAAAAGACCCCACAACAACATCCAGAGAACTGCAGGCCTCACTTGCTTCAGGTCAGTGTTCATGACTCCACCATAAGAAAGACACTAGGCAAAAACTGCCTGCATGGCAGACTTCCACGACTCAAACCATTGCTGAACAAAAACAACATTAGGCTTGTCTCAATTTTGCCAGAAAACATCTTGATGATCCCAAATACATTTTGGGAAATACTCTGTGGTCTGACAAGACAAAAGTTGATCTTTTTGGCTGGAGTGTGTCCTATTACATCTGGTGTAAAAGTAACGTGGCATTTCAGAAATAGAACATCATACCAACAGTAAAAGATGGTGGTGGTAGTGTGATGGTCTGGGGTTGTTACGCTGCTTCAGGACCTAAAAGGCTTCCTGTGATAAATGGAACCATCGTGGTTAGGCAAGAGCTGAGCTGGAAGGCAAAGCTTATGGTCATGAGTTATGGGGTCATGACCGAAAGAACGAGATCGCGGATACAAGCGGCGGAAATGAGTTTCCTTCGTAGGGTGGCTGGACTCACCCTAAGAGATAGGGTGAGGAGCTCGGCCATCCGGGAGGAGCTCAGAGCAGAGCCGCTGCTCCTTCACATCGACAGGAGCCAGTTGAGGCGGCTCGGGCATCTAGTTCGGATTCTTCCTGGGCGCCTCCTTGGTGAGGTGTTTCGGGCATGCCCAGCCGGTAGAAGGCCCCGGGGAAGACCTAGGACACGCTGGAGGGACTATGTCTCACAGCTGGCCTGGGAACGCCTTGGTGTCCTCCCGGTGGAGCTGGAAGAAGTTACCAGAGCCCGGGAAGTCTGGACTTCCCTACTGAAACTGCNGCTGGAGGGACTATGTCTCACAGCTGGCCTGGGAACGCCTTGGTGTCCTCCCGGTGGAGCTGGAAGAGGTCGCCGGAGACCGGGAAGTCTGGACTTCCCTACTGAAACTGCGGCCTCCGCGACCCAGACCCGGATAAGCGGAGGAAATTGGAATGGATCTGAAACATTTGTGTGACAAACATGCAAAAACACTTTCCCACACCATGTAAAATACCATGTAATTATAAGGCCTGGGTTCCCCAAGTAAGTCATCACAAAGTTCGAAGTCCTCCTCAGCAAAATGTACCATCCTGAAGAATACCAACATAATCAAGTGAGCTAATGTTGCGGAAAGAGTAACGCTGTTAAAAAAAACAGAGGCCGCAAACCATGGAAGGTCTTCAGAAGTTGCTGATGTGGATCAAGGACTAGCAGGAGCCAGAGAGGATCTTGGACCAGTGAGTTTGGTGACTAAATTAAAGCAAGTCTGGAAAATCAAAGACCAGACATACACAGCTTTGTCAGTCATGGCGAGTTTGAAAGCGCAAACGTGCCTCCAAACTTCAGTTCATTTGTCCATTTATTTGTCATTTGTAATTATTTTTGGAATAATTTTCTGCATGTAAAACTATAATAAAGGATAATAATATTCTACAAAATATATTCTATAAATGTTTAGTGTTGCATCCGGAATGAATTGATTGGATTTACATTATTTTCTATGGGAAAACTTGCCTTGTTTAGAGTCCCTTGTGGTTTGAGTAGGACCTTCTGGAACAGATTCATGACGTTAACCAAGGCTGTACTTGTACGTGTACTTGAGGTTTTGCTTTACCAAAGTTCCTATGCAGATCTTATTAGGGTTTAAAACCAAATCAGAAGATCAACATCTAAAATGATCTCTGTCTGCAGTGGATGCCCACACATTTAAGATTCAGCATTCACAGCTCTGCAAATATGCAGATTTATGGTAAAAAAACAAAAAAAAACCGATAGTAATAATTGATAAATATGTGTTAATACAATATACCACTGTTAAAAAGCCCATTTTTACACATCTCAAACCCAGGTCTTCCATAATCTCCATAACCACTCATCCCCCGTGCAGCTTGTTTGACAATCCTTCAATTATTATTCATACTCAAGAAGAGCGGAGTCGGACACACACACTTTTTGTCAGATTTGTAACACCAATTTTAATAATCATTTCAACAGCCACTTTCTAAATGAACTGTTGACTGTCAACCTAAAGTCAGCACCAGTGTTTGGAGGTGGAGGAATGAGCCGTGCGTTTAAAAAAAAAAAGACGTGCATATTTTCGCCATTGGTTGGTCGCCCAGGAATGTACAGTAACTCCCGTAAAAAGTGGGGATCTTCTCTATTTCTTCCTTTTTCCGTGTTGACTTCGGTATGTTACTGAGCTCAGATTACATCAACTCCTTCTGAAGAAGCCGCCACTGATCTGATGGTAATTGTCGCTGGACAGACTTTCACTGTCGATGTGCTTTGAGCGTCAGGCTTCTGCTCCGTGCGAGCGAGACATGAAGCAGATCTCCATCATATATCACCACGCTTGCTTCCAAATGACGAACACGCAATTTATGTGGCTGTCAAAGACGCAGAGAATTTCTTCCCTGGGAAAACAGATTTATTCAGATCATAAAACATCTATCCCGTAAAACCAAAGTTTATTAAGAGTATGTTATGGGGTGACATGTCATCGAGCAGGGCATCGTGGCTTGTGAATGAGACTAGAGCTGCTTATTGCAAGGGTTATGGCCATGATGAAACCCTGACAGGCTTGCACATCTTTTAATGGTGCTAGGGTGTCAACACGCTCTGCTAGCTACAAATAAAACTGCCCATATCCCAGTTGAGTGCATTGCAATGTGTAATGAAAGAATGCTGTTTAGAACTTAGAGTAGCAGTTCAATCTATCACACAACATTGTCTTTGATAAGTACGATGCAGTCGGCAACATTGCTTAACATAACACTAATATGGAAACAGGAGTTCAGAACATGCAGCAATATTGATCATTGCCACATTTCCCACATGAAGTGTATATATATATATATATATATATATATAT